>CAUYPK010162142.1:0-25191 GCA_963574355.1 Loris lydekkerianus
AGACATTTTTAAGCTGAAAATAAAATGTAGGAGAAGAAATTTTTCAGCCAGTGTTTATAAAGGACAAAGAATGTGAGTCCGCAAGAGAAATAGTGGAGAAGATGCCTGGTGATTCATTAAAAAAAAAAAAAAAAAGAGAGAGAAAAGGTCATAATCAATACATGAGGTCAATCAGCATCATAATGCAAGGGTTTGGGTAATCAAGAGAGTAAACTTTAATCTTAGCAGAGAAATGTAAACACTTATTTTGAATGTTTAATCAGTTATGCTATGTGCCTCCAGCTTAGAACCCAGAATTGGAAGGGCATAGCTTAATGGGAAAAAAAAAAAAGCATACAAAGCAATATAGATCTGATGTTCATGAAATATAAATTTCTGGCGGAATCTGTGAATCAGAGAATGGCTGCAAGCTGGCAGCATCCTATTGGAAGCAAAGAAAAGAAAGCATGCAAGTAATATTTATGTGGGACACTTAAAACTGTTGGGCCAAAGAAAATGGAAAATGCATTACTGTCATATATCACAAAGCACATATAAAAGCAAAATATGGTAAAGATGGTGAGCTTTGGTTCTCTGGATTTATTAGTTTTCTATTGCTGTGTAATGAATTGCCACAAGCTTAGTAGCTTCAAGAAACACCCATTAATTTGCTCAGAGTTCGGTAGATCAGAAATCTAGCACAATGTTACCTGGTTCCTGGCTCAGGATTTCACAATGCCAAAATTAAGGCTTTAGCCTAACAGAATTTTCATTTTAATATACAGAGAAAGGATCCACTTCTAAAAGTTTTTAGGGTTTGGGCCAAGTTCGGATCCTTGTGGTTTTAGGACTGAGGTCCCTGTTCCCTTGCTGGCTGCTCTTGGCTCCTAAAAGTCACCTCCCTCCTCAGTCTCCTCCATCTTCAAGATAACCATGGTGCTACGAGTTCATCTCCTGCTTTAAATCTCTCTGACTTACTGTGAGCAGGCAGAGAAAATTCTGCTTTTAAAGAGCTTCTGTGATCATATTAGGTCCATCCTATCTCAAGGTTGCCTGTGCCATAACCTAATAATAGAAGATAAATCCATCAGATTCATGGTTCCAGAGACTGAGAAAGGAATGAACAAAGGGGGTGGGAAATCTCAGGGCCCCCCAAGAGTTCTGCCTGCCACAGTGGACATCCGTCGCAAGTCTTCCTCAGCACAAGCAGAGCAAGTGATCCCTGATGATGTGATAAATTACTGACTTCTGCACAGGGGAGGTGCGCCGCTCTTCTTAGCCCCTTGGGACCCCATGGCCCTCTCTGCTGCTGCTCCCAGAGGAGTGGGAGCAAATTGGAGCTTGTAGAGGGATGGAAAGTGTTTTTAAGACCATGGCACCGGAGAAATGTCTGAGGGGTCTACAATGTAAGTGTAGAAGAGACGTCGTCGTAGGAACGGAATTAGTTCTCTTCCTGATTTAAAATCTTTGCCTTCTTGCTACAAGGTCGATGTTCACTGTGTGTGTTTAAGGTGAGCAGGAACAGTAGACAGGTGAAGGGAACAGAGAACCGTCCAGTTAAATAAATGGAAAAACTTAAAGAACGAATTTCTGGAAACCCCTTGCACATTAATAGAATTACCTAGCCACTTTTTTTTTTTTAAGAACAGAAATAAATAGAAATCAAGGAGTAAAATGAATTTAGGACCAAATGTGTACAGGAAAACCTATGAAGCAAAAAATCCTTCCATTGCAGGATATCCCAGAAACTTTATTGTGACCTGATTTTATAATGGAAGGGTATGGCATAAAAAATTTCCTAAATTAATTAGACATAAAACATCTTTCTTTGCCTTCAAACACCTTCAGGACTTGAATTTACAAAGTGTGCTTGGTAAACTGCTGTGTGTCACGGAGAATTCATGAATCAGAGCAGTTTGAGGGAAACACGGCTGCCTCTTCTTTGATTTCAGGACACATTTGGGTTCTTTCCTAGACCTGGATCGTCTTTATTAACATGAGCAGAACATGTACACAGCAGTGGTAGAATGAGTGGCATCTATGTAAATGCCTATGGGACTTAACAGAGTTATACACATTTTCATAGAAATTAGTTAGAGGACAACGCTTGAAACAATGGCTTCTACCAAGGAGAAGTAATTGAATGAAAGATTGCCTATGCAAACTAAATGGTGAAACGCAAGTCCCAAATTCAACAACAGTTATTAACAACAGAGATGGAAAATAAGAAGTTACAGTGCTCTGCTGTGCTCCATAAATAATTCAGGAAAAATCTTACTCTGACTTGTAAATGGTTGAAAACTACTGAACTTTGTCTACTCAGGTGCTGCAACTTTTTTGGTGTCTTTACTCCTGTGTTGATGAATTTCATCACTATAAAAAATAGTTTTCTCTATTGTTTCTTTGGATACTTAACCAACAAGTCCACCTTCCTCTTATGTGACACTGGGACCCCATGAATCTAAAATTAGCCTTGTATGGTTCAGGATTTCTTATAGTAAATTCTATCAGTTTTGTTTTAGAAAATGCTGCAGTTTGATAAATTTAGACAATTTTATCATTTGGGGATTTTTGTTAAAAATCTTGAAGATAAAATATAACTAACTCTTCATACCCTTACTACACAAAAAGCAGACATAAGTAGGTAAAAAAAATTTAAAGGAATCTCTTCAGAAGGATACTCACAATTTCTGAGCTTCGATAAAGCTCTTCAGTATCTTTATTTCCAGCTTTGTAGGTTAAGAAAAAAAGTAATGCCAGCCCAATAGCCGTGTTATGGCTGGAGTCAATGCCTTCTAATTCCTAGTGCAGTTCTCTTGTATTAGGTTTTATTTTTATAACTTTATGGTCTGTAATCCTTATTATCTTTTTGTCTATGAAATATGGTACCATAAATGTGATGCGTTTATTTTACAATAGTGTGCATCATGCTATAGTCAAATCTGAAAAAGTTAAATGTCTGAGGTAGACATATTTAGCTACACTATCATTTCAAGTAGCAAACCTAGAATTCTCTAATCATATGTTCTCCATATATATGTCTCGTCACTAATGACTTTGAATTTATCTACTGCTTTCAATGTAACAGTATATGAAAAATCCATTATCTCAAAAGATTGATTTCAGATCAGCATTCAACAGCATAATACTCAAATAATACTGAGACTCATATATATTTATATGAATGCTGTGTAAATATGCCCATCTCCACAGAAATTCTTATCATATCCTACAAAGTCGCAAGACTATCAAATAGTTAATATTAGTGAAAACAATTCTAATTTCTACTTTAGGTTTGTTCTTTGGGTCACATGAATGTCTTTAATTTTGTTTCTAATTTTTAAGATGATAAAATTTAATATTCTTTCTGTTAGTCATTTTAATTTGGGGGTGGGCTGTAAAGGTGAGGAAGAAACAAAAAAAAAAAAAAAAAAAGGTTTTAATAATAGCCCTAAATAGAAATTATATTTTTTTTAAAAAAAAAGAACATGCCTCCAATAAAATATTCTTAGAACATCTCAATTTATCCAAAGACAGGCAATATCCATGTGAAAATCTCATATTAACCCACCGATGCCCTTCAGCCAGTGTTGAGAAGCACCAGCTCTCAGGCTGGGGGAATAGTTCATCCTCCGAGGTCCACTCAATTCTTGGCCTATAGGCTGAGATTGCCACTGAGGGAGCCAATTAGTGCCAAATATGTTGGTGGGTTTTTGATGTAGGGAAATCTCCCCTAAGAACTGGACTAAGATGAGCCATCAAATGATAGTGATTTTCAGTCACTAATGATCTGGGATTTAAATAGAGACTTTTAATTGTGTTACCAAGCAACCTGCAAATATTTTGGTGGTACCTGCTGAGTCAATTGGGTAGTTTGTAACCCACTCTCCTCTGATTATGTTATCTTTGATATGAGTATACTACATATTATAAATGATCAGCATGGGTATTTTTTTATTTTCTTTGTCATTAGCCAAGAAAACACATCATTGAATCTTTTGTTCCTTCTTTGCCTTATGTTTCCCTATGTCCAAAGCAGAGTGAGCTGAGTAAAGAGTGACTATAGGGAATATTAAAAAAAAAATTTTTTTAAGTGTTCATTAAGCCATCTTCTCATGCCCGGGCTGCTTCTAAGTGGAGTTAGACCTCATGACATGAGAGAAAACTCCAAGCGATTGTTTTGTAAATCTTAATTCCACTTAATTAACAAAGCCAGAATGTTGTGTTTGTTTCTTAGACCACGTTTTAAAACATAAAAAGTGAAATGCTGAGGATATTGCTCTTATGGTTTTTGTTTCACTGAAGAGTTATTTGCAAAGAAAACTTCTCGAGAAAAATAAATTCTGCCCCTCATTGTTTCCAGATGCCTCTGTCAGTTGCTGCGGCCAAACACGGTCCCTTTTTATCCCCAACTGCTACCGTCCTCCCCTTCAGTCCCTCTTGCTCAGCTGCCTGGCGCAGGCCTCACTCAGTCCCTTAAACTGCAGCCTCCCGTTGTCCTGCCCCCTTTTGGGGTGGGTATTATTTTTCCCAGCGCTCCTGTTCTGCCCCTCTGGCTTTCAGGTAACATTTCACATTGGCTTTCAACCTTCCGTGTCTGTAAACACACAGTGGGCTCTTCAGAAATACTGCTTTCCCCTTTGACGCCCGTGCGCGCTGTCGCCCCCCACTGCAGATGAAGCGGCCCAGGGACCTTTGCTCCCCCAGCTCCCCTTCCCGCCGGCTTTGCCTCTCTCCTCAGTCGCTTATTTGAACTCTTTGTTAGTAGGTATTCCTGAGGGAACGTGCGCTCGGACGTGTCTGCCTTTGGGTTTCTTTCAGCACTTTCTCCTCGCCCCTTGAGGACTTACCCCACATGAGGAATAACATCAGGAGATGTCGCTTTTCCATTCCCAGTTCTATTGCAAATGCAGCAGTGAAGCAAAGGTAACAAATCATAGTGCTGTTTCAAAGGTCGCATGAACAGGGCCCTCTCAGTTCTCAATGGCTATTTACAAAGGAGGAAACTGAGGACTCAACCTGTTAAAAGGCTGGAAAATGTTGCACAAAATAGTAGAAAATGACTTGAAATGAAATCTTATCTAACAGCTCCTAATCAGATGCTTTGCACAGTGCGTCCTGGTGTCCTTTATTTGATCACTGCATTCCTGACCCAGTTTCATTTGCCACTAAGTGGTTTGAACAGGAGTTAGAGTGGCAATAGATTCTGCACGTTTCATACAGACACATTTCGGACATTTCATTCATAAAATGCAAAATGAATGATATTGAGAAGGGTAATTGAAAGAGAGAGAATGGAAGAAAGTCATGAGCAACATACTTGAGAGCTGAAGCACTAAACTCTTATACAGAGGGAAGAATGCCCCGTTCTACTGCATGTATTGTATGCCTATGAAATGGTGCCATCTTACACGCCAAAAATCAAAAGTGGAAAAAAAAATTTTAAAGCCCACATATGCCTAATATGATGGTCTTTGAAAGAATTATCCTACTAAGAGGTTTGGGATTGGAGGAACACCCTTCTGTTGCATCCCAGTTTAGCACTGACACTCAGAAAGGTGTCCAGGGAAGGCCCATATATTCTTCTTTACATACTTTCCCAATTGAAGGTTTTGTGTTGTATTCCTTAGAAAACCATTTCCAAGTTCCTTTTGAGCTGAAGGATAGGTGAGGCTCCCGGGAAGAGCCTTGGCAAAGACAACTCTTAAACGTGAGTTTGCTGAAGTGTGAAATGTGGGTTGGGTTTTTTTTTGTGTTTTTTTTTTTTTCATTTTTACGTTTTTCCTCTTTTTGTTGTTCCTCTGACCAACCCAAAATTAATCCAAACCAGACTGAGAACTGCGTGCTCAGAACAGAGTAACGCCCTAATCATCGTCTTCTTAGTAAAGGTTGCTTTTGACAGGCGTCAACTAGATTTAAATGGTTGGCTGCTGGGTTTCTTTCTTGTTTTTCTTTTCTTCTACATTGTCATTCCTTGAGGTCGGGTTAAATGCTGACACCCCTTTCTGCTGAACCAGAGATAACTATCAAAGAAATGCATAAATTACAGCTGCAGTTACACATAAGCTTAGCAGGCCCATCTACTTCAAATGACAAAATACACAAGCTATGTGGGCTGCGTATTTGTGAACAGAGATGTGAAGTTTGGTTTACGAGATCTCAGGTTGCACCCGGTTCCTGACTGTTTTCTCAGGTGCTTTTATAAGTGGGATGTCCTCGTTAATTATTCTTTCTGTGTCTTGTATGAATAAATTACAGAATTCTGCTTCTTATCAAAGAAAACATTCACTCATCATCTGGGGAACACAAAAAATTTTTTTAGAACATAAATTATTCTGAAAGAAAATCTTAGATGAGTCAGCAGCTCTTTGTGGTGTATGCACATGTGTCTGTGAGAGAGGAAGATGACATGCCTGCTGGGTGTCGTTGGTCGTGAATGATCATAGATAGACTACCAGATTGTCCTTACACCTTTCAGTCCTTAAAGTATGCTAACCCGGAAAAACAAACAGCAAGCAACCACCAAATTTCCCTTCCCAACTCCTTGCCCAACAACCGTGAATGACAAAATACACCAAGCTCTTCCCCTGTGGCGCTTGCTCCCTGCTTATTGGTAGAGAATGTGATTTTTGTGGTGGAAGGTTGGAGAATGACCCCTTGTAATGATGGAATTTACATAAATGAATGCTGACGGCACAAAATAGATAATATTGCTGTGGGTATCATCACAATAAGTTGTCTCCTACTGACACGGAGTTTAAGTTGGAAGTTCACAATTATGCAAATCAAACTAATGCCAGTAGCTCATTACTGTCATGGTGGTAAACGCAAAATCTTATTCTCCACAGACAGCTCGAGGCTGGGCCACCAGCCAAAATGTTTGGATTTGCTGACATAGTAACTGAGTCAACAAAAATAGGATATAATAGTAATACATCAGAGGACTCCACATCACAGCAGACCTGGAGCTTAATGGGCTGTGAATCCTATGTCTGTGCGGAGCGTCCTTTTACTGGTATTGACCCATCATACCTCTGCTTCCACATTTGCCGATTCTATAGAAATAGATTACGGAAGCAAGTTCTTGTTTTAAACCTGAAATGTCTGCAAGATAGTCTATTAGCTTTTCCTAAAACAGATGATATATGACATTTACAATTATTTAAATAACATCACATATCCCAGGTTTAAACACTTCCAAGAATATTGCAAGTGCCTGCTGCTCTTCCATCCAGGTCTGTCCTGAGTTCTCATTGTGGCACTGGAGATGTTTCCAAACAATAGAGTGTTCATTTGTCACATACGCAGCTTTGCAATTTTTTTTTTTAATAGAATAGCTGATACCGAGCAAATGTTTAACACTAGAGAGTAGCTGTAGTGACAAACCTGAGAGCAGGTGTAGCCCTAAGTGTAGGGAGTAAGTGAAGCAACAGCTGCTGATTTCTTGATTTAATTAATCTTTTTTCTGAGTGTGTGGTGGGCTGATATCGTGAATGTCCCTGGATGCTTCACCCCTCGTGATATCCATGCCCTTCGCCATGAGAGTTTGCTGCTCTTCCCATCAAGACGTGTCATCTTTCTTTGCCTCTTGGCTCTGAGTCTAGTCATGTGATTTGTCTTGTTCAAATTGGATGGGAGCAGTTGTGCCAGAAGCAGAGGTGTCGAAAAGCATTTGAAAATCACCCAGTTTGCTTATGCTACTCAACCAGTCTCTGGAAAGAATGAGTCTGGCCTTGCTTGCTGGAGGTGCATGGAAGAAAGCTGAGTGGTCCGGTCAAGCCCCGCATAGACCAGCCAGTGATCAGCCAACCCCCCAACAGCTGAGTGAACTTAGGTCAGAACCAACAAGCTGCGCCCAGCCTAAACCATTTATCCACAGATTCAGGAAGAAATAGATCCTAATGTTTTAAGCCCTTCAGTTTCATACCGTTGGTTAAACAGCAATATTGTATCAACAGGTGACTGAAGAGCTTTTGCAAAATCTTATAAGAGTAAAAAATTTGCGAGAGAAATGTAGTCCACAAATAATGAAAAACAAAATTACCAAGTGACAAGATTTAAAGTATGAACATGTGGGAAAGTGAAAATTAAACCACACAGAGATAGCATTTCCTACTCACTAGGATGACCACAGAGAAAGACAATAACAAATTTTAGCAAGGTTGTGAAGCAATTGGAACCCTCATGTATTGCTGGTAGGAATGCTAAATGGTGAGGCAACTTGGGAAAGCAGTTCAGTCATCCCACAAAAATGTTAAAGCAATTCTGCTCCTCAGTATTTACCCAAGAGAAATGAAAACCTGGGTTCATGCAGAAACTTGTACATAAATATTCATTAGAGTTATTAGACCAGTAGGCAAAAAGGGGAAACAATTCAAACATGGATTAACAGATGAATGAATAACTAAAATACGGTATACCCATTAAAGGAAATATTATTCAGCAATGAAAAGGAATGAAGCAATACATGAGTCTTGAAGACATTATTCTAAGTGATAAAAAGCTAGCTATAAAAGACCACATAACTCTGATTCCATCATATAAAATGCCCAGAATAAGTAATTTAATAGAGAGACAAAACTGGTTATTGCCCAGAGCCAGGGCAAGGGTAGAGGGCAAGGGAAATGACTCCCAGTGAATACAAGGAATTTCTTTTGGGGCAAGAAAAATGTGAAATTAGATCATAGTGACAGGTGCACAACTCTGTGAATATACTAAAACTCATTTTTCAACATAAATGGGCAATTTTTATATGTGAATTATACTTCAATAAATCTGCTAACATATACGTGAACACTAAGCCTCATCTTTTGACCAAAGCATGGCTCATGATTCATGTTAGCACCCCTTTTTTTTTTTTTTCCTATCTTCTTGATTGGAGGAGCTTTACAGCAAAAACAAAACAAAAGTCTTAGTGTCATGCTTGTTTACTGTATTTTACTTATTTAAAAGGTGGAATAATGGAGAATTTTTGACATTCAGTCATAGACACTCGTTTTGCAGAGTGCTGGCTCTGGGTTTCCCTCTCCTGTTTCCTGTGATGTTCGTGGTCTATTTGCTCTTAAAGTTGATCTGTGGGGAAGAAAGGGCACTGCGTGTCATTTTGCAGGGTTTGCACATCCACCCCGGCCTCCGTGTGGAAGCTGCCACTGTCCTAGGCACACCCAGAGGTGCTCCTGGATTAATGTTCGCCACCGTCCGCCAGCAGCAGAGCTCAGGTTTGACTGGCCTTGCACAAGAAACTAAGCAAATGGCAGATCACAGCACCATGCCCTGCCCCACCTCCTCTAGCAGTCCTACTTCCTCCCCCTTCCCCACTATTCTTGTCTAAATTACCACTTTTTCCAGAAGAGTTCAATTGCTTCTGGGTTCCCCCCACCACAGTCTACTCCCCAATAACCCCAGAGGGATAACTGTGAGGCGAGTACCCTGACCAGTCCACACCCTTACCTAAAAAGGTCCTGTCGGCCTCCAATCACCCCTGACAAAAGCAGACTTTCCTAGTGCGCATTTATTGGTAAGGTTTATCGAGTCTGTCCATCTCTTACCCTTCAACATAACAAACGATTGACTCTTCTCCCTCATGCCTTCAAGTAAGTGCTTCCTTGTCTTTGTGGATGGGAAAGGGGAGGAATGCAATGAGAAATAGATTAAATACATGGAGGGGAAGGAGAAACCGGGAGGTTCTGCCCAATGGATATAAAGTTGCATTTATTAAAAAGGTACATCTTGTGTTATGTGTTTTTGACCACAAAAAAATAAATATGTAAATATTTGTGTAGTTACAAATATGTCCTCACTGACCTCTCTTTCTCTGAGGAGCGCCCTTTACCCTCTGGAAATTCTCTGAGTGACAACTCTGCCAGGAGGCCTTTCCAAAACCTGAGATTTGGATGTTAAGCTCCTGAATCCAGAAGCTACTGGATTAAGCTACTGGATCCCTTTCCCAAACCCGTTTGAGCCAAGCCCTCTCATCCGTGTTGCCAGCAACACTCCATGCACACAGCACAAAGAGCACACTGAGCTCTGTTTCACTTTTTTCTAAGCTCAGTTCACAGTAGATTATTACTGGTCACATATAACATCTTTCTTTTATCACTGCCATTCATCCATTCATCTTATTTATTCCTGCATCCTCATTTCTTCCTGCCACTCCCTCCCCCATAGACGTCTGCTGGGCAGTGCTCTTTGGATGTGTAAATGTGAACACATTCTTGGTTTTGGATAATGAAACTTTGCAGTTTGTCATGTCTGTGTGTATACTTCACATAATTACTCTATTCACCTGTCTCTGCCCCTGGATCAGGAGCTGCTTGAAGGCAGGAAACCAGCTTTTGTCCAACCTGAACACTTTGCATCATGTTTGGAACACAGTGAAAACTCAATAAATGTTCCCTAAATCCAGGCATGAGAGCATAAATTAATGAATTAAAAGACTAAATTTTAGTTAAAATTTTAATGGCCTTGGCTAGACTTTTTAAATTTTATACTTCTTGTTAGAAATCTAACCATGACAATTTGAATAGGAGGTAAAAATCTTAACATAGGAGACCACTGGACTCGCAGCCTCTTTACTACCGTTATTTTTTCCCCCGCTCTGCGGTGTCCCTGGAGCACACTCTCCCCACCGACACTAGTGGATATTTTAGCTCATCTAGTAGGCAGTAGTGTAAACGTTTGGCAGATTTCTTTTTCTTCCTTAAGATGGTTGCTGATGAATAGCTGAAGTCATCAACCGTAGAGGGAACCTGAGGTTTCCAACCAGCCCAAAGCCAGTTTTCTCGTTCCCATTACCCACTAAAGGACTGCAAAGATTTTTCCCTTGACTTTGAACCACCACTTGGTTTTACAGTCCGCTCGCCTGTGGTTTAGAAGCCGAGCGTGTCAGTGCAGCTTTTTACTGCCTCGGTATAGCAACAAATGGGTTTTGTTCTCTCCTTTCAGAAGCGAAGAGTGTATTTTAAAATCGCTCTCTCCCTTAGGGAGCCGCTCACTCCTAGCTCCCTGACAGGCCAGGAGGACCTCAAAATTAAGAAAGATATCCAGAAATGTGAGTCTGTACAGAAAGGACTGGAAAACCTCCCAGACACGTAACGGCATGGTTATGTGCCTGGCTTCTGTTGGGAGAAATGCATGTCTGAATTTTCAGGCTCATAATAGACGTGTACAGCTAACTGACTTTTATCTTGCCTCTGTCATATTGATCTATCAGGGAATCTATAATGGAAGATGGGAGCTTGGAACAGTAAAAAGTAATAACCATTGAGATGGATAGCCTGAGCAAAAATGTAGTTTCATGGGGACACTTAGTGCAAAGAACTGTAGATTCATGTCAAGGGGGCATAAGTATCCCCTTCAAAGCCAACTGTTAAAAAAACCTCGTGCACAGATGACCTGCTTGCAGAATATGATATGTTTCCGTATTGATTTTTCAGAGTTCCAAAACAACAGGAAATAGCCAAGTGAAAGTTTCTTTGCAGAGCACTAAAAGTAATTTACCTTCTTCCTTTGATTTCAGCTTCAGATTTTGTTTTATGGTTCAAAGTACAAGTGCTTATTTTAAAAAATTCATTTCTAACTTATGGTAGAAAACAACGCCAGAGACCAAGGAAGTATGGAGCAAGAAATGAGCCACGAAGTGAAACAAAACAAGCCCCCCTCCCCAAATGGCATTAAAGGCGTTAGCAGTTAAGTCATTACATAATGAAATTTGCCATTGAAGCACAGGCCCATTGATGGGAAGGCAGTATTTTACCAGGACCAGAGTATTTTGAGGAAGAGTTTGAAGAGTCTATAAAGTGCTCTTAAGTGTGGCTTCAAAGTCAGTTGTGTTTGGCTTTTGAAATTTTATCTTTTGTACATCCCTTCCCCTGGGAATAAAAAATGGCCACATTCAAAGAAAGTTAGCCTTCCAAGATGAAAAAAAAAAAAAAAAACCAAAAAAAACCCAGTGTACTTTGCAGTCCAGATTGCATATTACTGATGTGCAGTAAGTCCTAAATATGGTACAATACTCATCCAGTCTTTTTTTTTTTTTTTTTTTAGAGATTATGTACTTTATAGTCACATCAATTTGCATTGCACAGTATACAGAGATGCGAGAAAATAACTTAGACTTTCCTCAATGCCCAAATTTGATATTTATTTCCATTGTTTTCTTCATCTCTGGCTTTCAAAAGTTTTACTGGGTAATGTTCTGGAAAGACACAGATGCCACACTAAAAAGCAGTGGTTAAAGAATTTCAGGAAAGGCACAGGGTTAAGAGAAACCAACAGAGAAGGGTAGATGGAGCAGGTGTTCCTGAGGCTACCAGATGCCACCCGTCATGACAAGGGAAGGGGAGGTTTAGAGATAGGAGTAAGAGGCGTCATAGCTGGTGACAGAGGGACTCAGGTGTTGCCCATCCACGCTCCAGCAGGAGGACAGCCAAGAGAACTAACACCCCAGTGTTCCTTTTCTCCCATCCTTGTTTACTACCGGGGGCTCCCATTAGCTAAACCCCAATGAAAGCCAGTGGGAGGGAGATGGGGGAGAGCCTAGTTTCACAGTCTTTTCATATCAGCCTCCCGGCACACAGAGCAAGGACAGAAAGCCCTAGAATGATCTAGAAGGGCAGATAAAAAAATGCCTTATTCTTAGGGTCTATATAGTCATACTTCATTCTAGATATATGCTCTGTTTTTATAGAATCAAAAATATAATTGCAATTCTTCAATCATAATAGAAAAACTAGAAGATACAACTTTGTGCTGCACATACAATATACTCTAAGACAGATACTCAGCTTCAGGAAGTATGAATATGAAGAATATTTCTAAGTGTAGGAGAAACTGTTAAGATCTTGAGGAACTGAAGTTAAGCAAAATTAAACAACATTGTACAGAAGAGACGGGAACCTGTTGGCCTCTGTCTTTTACTTCTTAGCAAATACAACATTCCAGCAAGTACAGAGACTATTGTACTATTCCCAGGAGCCGTGGGAATGATGAATGTCTTCCTCATCTTCTTCACCCCCCCCCCCAAAAAAAAACCTTGCAATTCAGACTGGGCGAATATGCACCCTAGTTTATAAGAAAAACAATGGAAAATGGGATTTGCTTTAAAGGCATTCAGTCCTAGACTATATTTTAAAATAGTGTTTTGTATCCAGAAAAAGAGAAACACGGGAGTCTGGTGACACCCCCATCCTCATCCTCCTGCAGTCACCGTACCTCCTCTCTCCCATCACATCCCTGTTTTCTCCTGATTTTCTATTACTCGCCTGTCTTTTCTACTGGATCCAAATTCCTTGGAGAACATAATCAGCATCTTTTTTATTCTTGTATTTCCATAATTTCATAATATGTGACAAATAGTAGAGTTTTCAACAAGAGCTTTATGAACAAATGAATCTTAAGTCCATTCAGTTTGATTTTTGACTCCCTATCATTCCCTAAACAAAGGAGGAAAAATAAAACTGCAAGTACTTCAGTACATGCTAAAGTAAACAACACGGAATGTGGAGCAGAAATTGAGCTCAAGACTGTTCCACTCCAAAGATCATCACCCCTTCCCCCCTCCCCCGTACCATGCTCCTTTTTAGGTGACTCTCCAATCCACTGTTTCTCAGAGAAATGGGGCTAAGGAACCTGTCCACCCCACAGGGCTATTAAAAGGAACAAGAGAAGCCATGTTAGTTAATAATGTGGGACAGAGTAACAGAAAAAGTCTAATGCCTTTATTTTAAGGAGAAAAATATCTCGAAGTGTAACACAGAGAGTCAGTGAATTGAAGGGATTTCCTAGCACGGCTCCTCCCCCATCCTCCTCTGAAGGTTTTCTTTAGAACCAGCCAAGCTCTATCCAGTCACCTTAAATTAGTCTCCCTAGCATGTGTAATGAGCACAGCTTCACTTCCAGAGCCTCTGTATACTGGCACTGACAAGGAAAGTACCAGTAGCGTAATGAAAAGACTGTGAAGCTCAGGAAAGCCACTCATTCTATTAATCTGCAAAATGCCATCAGCCTACAGTTTAAAGAGAACACAGAAAAGTTCAATTGCCCTCCAATTAGCTTTAATTAGCAGATGGAAAGCTGTTTGTATATAGCAAATACACCTTTTGTTGTGTGTGGTTCAGCAATTGAGATGAGCAGCCCACAGGGATGGTAACCGCTAGACCAGACAGCAATTTGGGGGCAGGACAGACAATGGGAATACTGTTTCATGGGGCAAATTATGTGTTTATAAAAGCTTTCTCAATCATTTTAATAATAAGAAAGAAGAATTTCACAAACATGCATTGTTCATGGCAATCCAAAGGTAATAAAACCAAGGCAAACTTATGGAAATGAACACAGCCAGCATCTTCACAAAAATAATGCATAAATCAATTGTGTTTTTCAAAGCTCTGTTTGAAAGAGGTATTTTGGAAGCCCAGATACATTGTTTCACATCTGCAATGGCATCCGTAGTGATGGTTTACCTTCGGGTGGCTCTGAGTGGAATCTAAACCCAGTTTTCAAACAAGGATCCTTTGGGAGGCTGTAGCCACACTCCTACGGTGGTGCAGGCCAGGAGGCAGCCCTCCTAGGGGCTGGAGCAGGAGACCTTCTTCTTTCTTCCTCAAGCCTCCTGTCTGAAAGTCAGAATGATCAAAATGGAGTTCTCAGGGACAGAATCCTTGGCCTGAGGCAGGAACATGGGCTGGGACTTTGAAACCAGGGAGAATCCAGAGCAAGTGGAGGGAGGCCGAGGAGGGTCAGGACTGTGTGCTTTGTCTTTCACTCTCCAGCCATCAGCAGTTTTCACCTGATTTTTAGTCCTTCTCTATCTCATATAACCAAATCCCCAGCCAACTCAGAATGGGCTGGCCTTGAATATCACTTTCTCTACTAAATTCTTAACTGACATTTTGTGGTCGAACAGATGAATCCCATATGTGAGAAGAATAGTTCTCATTCACAGGGAATGGAGTCCTGGCTCATTAAAGGGAAGATACCATTCCTTCTTGGCTCAGAAGGCCGAGATAGCATTTCCTAGCATTGAGAGGGAATTGGGGAATTTAACAAAAGCCATAAGAAATACTTCCTGGGTCACTGAGAAAGTCATAACAAGAGGACACCACTTGATATCCTTCCCATCCCCAAATGCTTCCTTCAGCACTCACCCTCCTGGTCTGCGTACCTTTCCCGACTCCGAGCGGAGTGCAGGGACTCAAATGCCCCTTATCTGGTACAATAATGCCAGCCCATAAAAAGCAGTAGCAAACTTGGAGTGATTCTTCGACTGGAAGAGAATGAGGATTAAAAGGAAGGGGAAATGGGTGCATGCCTAACATTCCCTAGATTATAGCTCTCCAGGGAGCAAAGAATAACCCTGGAGTTACTTGAGGAAGAAAGTGCCACCATTTGCTGCCATAATCAACTCTGTAAAGGCTGTGAATGGTCTGAGCTTGTTTATCCAATTATGAACAATTCATTCACAGCTCAGGAGCTCTCCAGAGCTTGCTAGCGTCTCGATTGCCACTTACAGACGGTCTTGCTTGGAGCGTTGCTTCAAGTGCTGACTCCTCACTTGCTGGCAAAGGGAGCACGTTCCGTGGAGTATCTTGGGGAAAAAACTTCTTTCCTTCCTAGCTGCATGTTTCTTACTAAAATTCAATTATGCAAAGTCGGGAAAGAATTCAGATTGATGAAAGAATTCAGAATAAAAAGGAAGCCTTACCAAAGACATATTCTTAACTGATCAACAAACTTCACTTCCCCAATAATCTGGAACTCAGATTTTCTCAGCAAATAGCTGCCCCGCCCAATGACGGTGAACAGCAAACCTTCCAATATCACACATGCCCCGAGATGAGGGAAGGACATTAGACCAGGCATGATCCTGATAGGATTGCGGCTCACGGGTACCCAAATAAAAGCCTGGTGACTAATTTTTTCCAAGGTGAATAAAAACAAATACTTCTAAAAATAGCTATAATTCATTATAATAGTTTTCTGTACCCTTTCAGTCCACTGTTTTATTTATCTTTTTGTCATTTGGGGAAATTTGCTGGGACAAAGCTACGAGAGAGACTGCAGCTCTGACCAGTCACGGTGTCCAGACGTATACCCGTTCTGCAGGCAGGACGGGAGGACGAGAGCTCTGCGATTACGGCCGTGAGTTGGGGAGGGGCCACATCCAGCATCACAGGAGGGGGATGAAAGACAGTAGAGAGCCTTGACAGCGGTCAAGCCCACAAAGAAGTCCATCGTTGCCTTGCTTTTCAAAGCTTTAGGTGAACACATTCCAGTGTCAGCATTAACAGAAAATGACTTGACTATTTCATCTTGGTGGCGTAGGCCTCATCACAATTTATTTTACCTGCTTTAGAATCCACTGGACTGCTCTGAAGCACACCTCTGATGCTTGGAACCACAATAACCAAAACCCAAATTTTATGCTTTTTTCTTTTACATGCCTCTTTCAACTCCAGGAATGGGTGCTTTAAACGAGGCTGCCCACGGCCAGCAGGGCATGGCTTCATTATACTTTGGTAAGTAATAGTCACTGTTGTCACCAGAGTTCTCTACACTTCCAGAAAATGTCACTAGCCATGTGTCAGCAGGGTTCTTTGTCTAATTTCTACAGCTAAGGTGGCAAGAAGGTTATTAGAAGTAATAGCAAATTTAAAGTTTGATTAGCAGTAAACGACAAAAGCTAATGGTGATGCCAACACTAGATAAAATCATTGTCACAGTTAATTCTAAACTCCTTATTTCAAGCTTAATAATAGGAAACTCAATGGAAAGGATATTACACGCCCCATATCACTCATGAGTGCCGCAGGCCTGAGTAACTTGTTATTTTGCTCATGAGTGAAATAAAATGCAGATTACACTGCCTGCTATCAGGGGCATTGTTTTAATTGAGGGTGTATGCATGGTGATGAGAGGGGTTCCAAGGAGGTTCTCATTTTTGTAAATGTGAGAAGAGTGTTCTTCTCATTTATAACTGTGACTTGGCACATCACCTTCCTATTATTTTGTGTGTGTGCCTTTAAAGTTACAGTATCTTTGTTTCAGCTCCAGAGAAATGAAAGCGAGCTGGGGAGTGGGCTGGGCAGCCCTGGGTGCTTCTCAGCAGCATTTTTGCACCAAGTGCTTCTCCAGCATTCCAGCACTTTTGTCTCCAGTCCCTCAGTCCGCAGAGGCAACAATGGAATATTTGGGTTGCTCCATGTGACTCCTTCCAAGCCAGTATGCCAGCACCCAAAGAGCCCTTCCACTCTCACGTACGGTCCCAGCCAGGAATAAATAATACAGGATGCACGCCCCTGAGCTTTCCATTTACTAAGAAAATAGGCGTTTCCAAGAATCAAGATCACACAGGATTTTGTGTTCTTTCTCTAAAGGATGTTGCTCTTTCCTTTCAGACAAGTTGAAGCGATTTCTGATCCTGTGTCACAAGTCATCCAAAGGCACTTCTTGTGAGCAACGTGTGCCTTCCTGTGTTAAGGGGCGCCTTCCCCTTGTTCACTTGACAGGGACTGTCATTCTCCGGCACTAACTTCGGACTGCAGTATGTGTGCAGAGGACTATTTTTAAGCAGGTCCTATCCCCTTTGATTGAAGTTGAAATCCTAAGTCTTCCAAAGCCAAGATCATTTGTGCTTCACGGAGTTCAATATTCCCTTTGAAATATTTGTCTGATGATACACTGTATGGACAGAGCTGCCTACAGTCTGGTTTCTGAGCAATTATCACTGCACCGCAATTTGACTTTATGTAGCAGTGGAGAGCCAAAATACGTATGGCGTCAGCCAGCTTGCCTAACAAAGATTTTACATAAGTTAAGGACACAGAAAAGGGTGGGGAATAGTAGTCAAATTTCTGCTTTATCTTTTAAGTTTGTAAAACATACAAAATCGGAGTTCAAAACCTTAGCAGCAGTGAATTCCTCATTTGCAGGTGCAATTAGCCCCCAGATCGCAATCTTGACTGCTTTGATAATGCTATTCAACCAGTAGGGGGATAAGTTTTATTTTCAGTAATAACTTCACTGCTTTTCTCTGCTTCATATTTCAATTTGCAGGCTCTGTCAATGGCATTTCCTTTTAGACAAAGCACCAAGCTGTGAATTTATTGAGAAATGGGTGTGTTCATAATAAGACAATGCTATTATTAATAAATCCCATTCATTTCAGGAAAAACGAAACACTATCTTCCTAAATTATAAACAAACAGTCCTAAATTCCAGAGGTTATTATTACTGGGAAGGCAAAGTGCAGGACAATGAGAATTGGTAAATACATACAATTTTACAAGATTGATATGGACACTGATACAAACTGTGTTCATCTCCACTTATTTTCTTTTCATACACACGATTTTTACATTTTATGATGACTATGGTATTGTGGCACTTGAAATCCTTTTTTTTATTAACAACAACAAAAAAGAATAGAAAGGATGTCAGCCAGTCAAACACGATATTGGAATTCATCTTTTATTTTTTTCCAGTTTCAAATTTAAGAGAATCATCAATCCTCCCCAAAAGATACTTTGGATGACTTGTGATATCTGATTTCTGCTCTATTTGGAGTCCCGTGGGATCTCAGAGGTTCATGATGCTCATGAGAAGTCACCTGGTACTGTGGATCATAGAATTGTCTTCTATGATAGTTGCCCACCGGCTCTACTTAAAACAGGATTTTCTTTTGCCATTTTCTTGGGTTGTTTAATGGTTTATAAACAAATAAAAATCTATTGATAACCACTTATTAACACAACAAACATCTTAAATGATATTTGCAGAGGAGTAATTTTTGTGACTTTTTCATGATGGTTTAAACTCTTTAACAACTTTATCTAAGCAAAAACCCTGGTCTTCAACTCATCTTATGCACCTTCATGGTCCATTGTTTGTTTCAAAGCTAAGTCTATGTGGAGTCATTGTCATCAGGCTACATGCCCCATTTTACTCAAATGTGTGGTACACGTGCTTCTTAGTAGGTGCATGTTATTTTTCTTCAAAATTATGGTTTCACCACAGAGAAACAGCAATGACTACACTTGACAAAAATATCTGTCTCAGTGAAATCTGCATTATAGTAAAGAGATACAGTTCATATAGTATGTTGGTTGACGATAAATGTTAAGGAGAAAAAAATGAAGCAGAAAAGGGAGAGTTATTAGAGAGAGCCTCTCAGTTGAAAAGGTGACATTAGAGCAAAAGGCCCTCAAGGAAGTGAGGAAGAGAGTCACACAGCTGGAGGCTGGAAAGAATGCTCTAAGAGGAGGGGAAAACAATTGCCAAATCCTTCAGACAGGAGCCTGTCTGCCATGTGTGCAGAATATCAAGCCAATGTGGTGGAGGCACAGTGACAAGGAGGGGGCATTGCAGTCGCTGAGTAGAGAGGAGATGGTAGTGTGTAGACATGAGAAGTGGGAAACCCTTGAATAGCTCCTACCTTGAGTCAAAGGGGCGGCCATCAAAGGATCCTGAGCAGAAGAGTGACAGGATCTGCCCCAGGTAGAAGGGAACCCTGCACTACGTGGAGAATGGACTATTGGGAATAAGAATGGGAGCAATGAGACTAGATAACAAGCTGTTAAATAATCCATAGGCGAGATGGTGGAGTCTTCTATCATCAGTAGACGGGGAATGAAGAAGTTAGATTCTGGATATATTTAAGACTCGAGTAGATAAGGTTTCCCAATAAATTGGATGAAAATGTGAGGAAAAAAGTCAGCAGTGATCGCAAGTTTTTAATCTGAGAACATGGAAGGATGGACTTGCTGTTTACCAAGTGGAGAAAAGTTTGGGAGAAGGAGATTGGGGACGGCAAGTGAACCAGAGTTTAGACGTTGGTCTTCTGAAAGGAGGGGGTGAGTAAATTGCAGAGAGAAGTCTGCTAGTCGGGGAAGTCCTCACAGAGACATCTTTAGCTTCAAGATGTTGAGGTCATGAGTGGGAACAGAGAAGTGAAGACTGAGTTCTCAGGCACTTGTCTAAAGTTCAGGGAGACGAGGAGTACCCAACAAGGAAAAGAGAAGAAATGATGAGAACAGAGAGAGAGAATCCAGAAGAGTGCTGTGTCATAGAAACCAGGGAAGAAAGGAGCCAAAGAAAATGAAGTGAAATGGGAAGAGGTGTGTGTTTACTTCTAAATAAAAGTCATTTATTCTTTTCAAAAGAGCAAGACATTTAATGTTATCGGTGAATATATTTCAATGTAATTATAGAAAAATTCTTTGGAATCTAAACTCTCTGAATAGTGCAATCATTGATTAAAACACTTAAGAAATGATGTAAAATCCTCATTTCACCTTATTTATTTCATAGTGTCATGAGCATTCAGGAGTTTGACCCAATTCTGTTGTGATCTCAAAAATCATTTCAAATTCTTTGTCTTTTTATAGTGTCATAGGCATGTACCATCACGCTTGCTTGGGGGCACATTTTCTTTTTAATGCTTGACACTACAAAAATTCTCAAATTTTAGAATTCCTGTTAAGTACCTGCTTTTTGTTTGTTATTGGTTTAGATTCTCTGATGCTGAAGTTCTCATCTTTAGATTCCTGTTCTTAGCATGGTGTGAGCTTGAAATAATTAGGCCATAAGAATCATGTTGTGATTGGGGCTTGATTTACTGCCTGTAATTTTATGCATCAATTTTGGAGTTGTATTAGTAGCTCTACTTGAAGCGCCACTAAGTAGGAGGGTAATTTTATCCAAGAAAATGCTTCTATTTCTCTTGGTTTGGGGTTTGGTGAAGACTCGGGGGGAGGGGGTTTAGAGGGGTAAAATAGAATGAAATAATTTAACAACTGTCCTATTAGTTTAACTCTCAATTAGATCCAACTGCATATGTCAGAGCCCAAGCCAGGTCTCTGAGCATCCCTTTAAAGGGCTTCTGGGCTCTCCCACTAGAGAGTTTTCCACAAAGCTTCTTCCCCAGTTACTCCCATGGACATGCTTTCTTCCAGTTTGAGTTTCTAATGTCTTTTAATTATTTGTAGCAGACTTTAAGTGGCAGGATAAGTGCATATGAGGGATGTAGCCACAGAGAGTCACAGAACTGTGCATGCCTGGCCAGCACCTCTGATGTTGGCTCCTCCCATCCCTCCACATCTCCTTTGCTGGAGACACCACACTCACAACTACTTTCTAATGTCCTTGCCACAAGACTCTAAGTCTCATAAATCTCAAGTCTTTTACACTATTACATCCTCTCCCCACACTCTGTTCCTGCCATCATGTCACACACACTCAGATACTTGCTGAAATAAAGAATGAGAGCTCCTAACCACCTTAGTAAAAAAGACCAGGGGAAAAAAAATTGTGGAAAAGAGTGACAAGGTATGACTATCTTTCAAGTCATAATCATTACGTTTTTACTACTCTGTAAAATTAAACATTACCTGGCAAATAAATTAATGAGTGGATCTTATGTATTTATTGGCAGTAAAATTCATAGTGCCGTGCAGACCTAAAGTTACCAGATACAAAATGAACAGATGTTTGAGTAGCCAAAAGTGTACATTATGAAGTAGCTTCATAATAAATTACAAAGTCAGATGTCAGGAAATGTCAAATAATTTATACATAATCTGATGACAGATTATGTATAAATACACCAGGAAATGTCAAATAATATACACCAGGAAATGTCAAATAATTTATACATAATCTGATGACAGTCAACGTGCTCATCATTACTTTATTATTTCCAGTAATGATGACTCACTCTTCTTCACAGCCTGACCGAAAAACAACATAAAACAAGATTGTACAAACTAAGAGCCTTTCTGCAACTAATAACAGATAGTAGGGTCAACATTCCAATTTTCCCAGGCTTCTTTAGAGAAAGTCCATTATGAAAAGTGTGCCCTTATAAGCAATCTGGATGCAAGTTGCTTTGAAGCAGATATTTTTGGGGGCAAAGAAGTAACAGAGCTCCAGAGACTGAAAAGAGATAAAAGGTGAGAAAAAGAGGCAAATGATGAGATGCGGTACATGTGGAGGTATGAAAATCCTACTCATGAAGGCTCTTGGGTCTCTAGTTTCTTCCCATTGCTACCGCTATGGCCAAAGTCCATTGTAGATTGGG
Organism: Loris lydekkerianus; assembly: GCA_963574355.1. NCBI lineage: Eukaryota > Metazoa > Chordata > Mammalia > Primates > Lorisidae > Loris > Loris lydekkerianus. The sequence continues at coordinate 22,055 of CAUYPK010162142.1, forward strand.
GGTCAACATGTGACATGCTAGAGCAGGGGGGGGGGGAGAAAGAGAGAATGGAGAATGGAGAAGAAGAATGTAGATGGATGGGCGGAGTAGAAGATGGTGACTGATAGATGATAACAGGATAGATAGATGGACTGACAGGGAGACGTGGATAACAGCCTTCTTCCTTCTAGGCACTACATTCTCTGGAACACTTTCCAGATCATTTGAGGTCAGCATTATTAGCCCATTTACAAATGAGAGCCCAAAAATGCTAAACGCCCTGATGTGGGCATTGAACGTCCCTGCCCCATCTGGCCCAATTGCCTCTATAAACTTACTTTTTATCCCTCTCTTCCTCATTCATTAGTTCCAGCCACACTGGCCACCCTGCTGCTCTCCAAATGTGCCAGACAAATTTCCACAGGGCCTTTATACTTATAGTTCCATCTGCCCACAGTGCTCTTCCACATGAATATCCACATGGTTCATTCTTTTTCTTTAGGTCTCTGTTCAAATGTCATCCATTGCTCTGTCCCTCATGATATTCCTGTACTCCAGTGGTTCTCAACCTATGGTTCACGACCCACAGGAACTGTATGAAAGGACTGTGGCATTAGGAAGGTTGAGAACCACTGCTGTTCTCCATCCCTTGCTTTACTTTTCTTTGAAATATTTCTCACCACCATCTTCCTACATTGTCCTCTGTGCCCCCAGTAAAAGAAAAGCTTGAGATAGGAACTTGTATGCTGGTAATTTATTTTAGAAATAATACCAAAGAGCAGAAATGAGATAATGGGAAGAGTGAAAAGGGCAGGAAAGGAAAATTTATCTAGCTGATTGCTATCAAGTTGGTACCAAATGTGACTAATCAGGGCTCAGAATGATTAGAGAGCCTCGGAGGAGCCTATGTAACACATTTCACAATTGTCTACCTGGGTTTCAGGCTTCTGCCTTCCTCCATCTCTGTCAATCCATCTATGTATCGCCTTGGTAGATTTGTTCAGCATCATTCCATGGGTGTGGTTAGTACAGAATCAGAATGGCTTAGGAGGTCCCTCAAGTGTTCCATGTATAGTAAAGTATCCCAAGAATGGAAGAAAAAATATCCAATGTACATAGCCCTACTATGAAATTTGGCCCTAGGACAAAAGTTGGGCCACAGTGCTATCTGGTGCACCCATAGTCAATTAGTCATGGTATCAATGTCTGGAATAAGATGATCAACTGAGAGACTCAGAGGTGAGATATAATAACTATCTGATAGATCCCACCTCTTTATCATGGACCCTTTTCACAGAGCATTCAACCTAGTGATCAGTAGCAATACCTATAATAGACTCAATATAAAAAAGTTACTGGAAAAAGCTGAAGTTGCTATGTTACAACTGGTCTCCAGGCCATCACTGACAGCAACTCTCCCTCCAAACCACCCCCATTCTCTTTCTCTCATTCTCATTCACCACTCTAGTTGGTCTAAACTCACTTACCTAGAGAAATGATGCAGAATGTCATGTCTAAGGGGCCAGAGCCCTTAATTACTATACCCCAGTCAGGTCATTGTCTTTAAATGGTACATTTTGTAATCACCAGCAAAGCCCTATGGAAGCTTCTGGTTCTAAACATGCTCTTCCATGGTCACCATGTTGCAGCACGCATAGCTCCTTGTGACATGGTTTAATTATCCCCACTGACATGACGACTTCTTTCTCTGCCTTTGTGGCCACTTGCATGACAAATCCAAAATGGAGAAGCAAATGGTCATAGTCTCATAGTCTCAAGATTGTGAAATACTTACTTTGTCTTCTAGTAAGGTACCCTCCACTCCCGATTCAGGAGATAAACTCCACAAATCATTGCATTTGAGTGAGAATGAGGGGGGCCAATCTACTTCTTGGTTCCTGACATGTGTCTTCTGGGTTTTGGGGTCTGAGGTCATCACCTTGGTGTGTGTCTGCATCCAGAGTACAGCATTCCAACTCAACATAACATAGTCCCTAAGCTGGCACCTCAGCAAAGCCCCTAAGGGACCCTCCCATCTTTCTAAGGCAGCAACACTACCAGAGGGCTAGAACGACCCCTTTCCATCAAGGTATTCCAGTACACAGACTAGTACCTACCTCACACTTGGCATGTAATACACTTCTCTGAAGATATGAACTAATTCATCAGTCAAGTCAATCTCTTTAGGTTATTCAGGACATTCAAAATCAAAAAACAAAGAGATTGAAATTCATTATAAACTTATACTCCATGTGATTAAAATTTTGAGGAATGTTCTCTAGATACAAATAGAATTAGTAGATATGATATCAAAAATTTAAGATATTTTAAAATTTACTCTTCTGTAGTATAAGTAGAATTAATCTATTAATGCAAAAACCATATTTATTTAATTTAGTATACCAACAAATTATAAACTTGGCAATATAGGGACACAAATTCACTTATTCTTCTTTGTCTCAAACACTAATGAATTTCATGCATGAAAAATCTCATTAAGAAACATTATATTTAAAAATAAATTGTCATTGTGGTATATGTACACCATGGAATATTATGCAGCCTTAAAGAAAGATGGAGACTTTACCTCTTTCATGTTTACATGGATGGAGCTGGAACATATTATTCTTAGTAAAGTATCCCAAGAATGGAAGAAAAAATATCCAATATACACAGCCCTACTATGAAATTAATTTATGGCTTTCACATGAAAGCTACAACCCAGTTACAAGCTAAGAATATGGGGAAGGGGAAAGGGAAGGGAAAAGGGAAAAGGAGGGAGGGGGGAAGTGGGCAGAGGGAGGGGGATTGGTGAGATTACACCTGCAGTGCATCTTATAAGGGTATATGTGAAACTTAGTAAATGTGGAATGTAAATGTCTTAGCACAATAACTAAGAAAATGCCAGGAAGGCTATGTTAACCAGTGTGATGAAAATATGTCAAACGGTCTATAAAACCAGTGTATGGTTCCCCATAATCACATTAATGTACACAGCTATGATTTAACAAAAAAAGAAATCTTGATCAATGGGTACAAGTCAAATCTATCAAGTATAGAACACAAATGTCTTAACACTGTGATTAAGTAAATGAGATGAAAGCTATGTTAATTAGTAGGATGTAAGCACTCCAATTTGTACAAATAATCAACACATT
>CAUYPK010162143.1:0-40708 GCA_963574355.1 Loris lydekkerianus
TGTCACCTGTAAATGAATGGATGGATTTTTTTTTTTTTTTTTGCCTTTTCAATAAAAGACCTTCTGAGAACTAAAATCATTTACACAATGGGAAAAGATATTTGCATATTTTGAATCAGACAAAAGCTTGATAACTAGGATCTATAAAGAACTCAAATTAATCCACATGAAAAATCTAACAATCCCATATATCAATGGGCAAGAGACATGAATAGAACCTTCGCTAAAGAAGACAGACGAATGGCTAACAAACATAAGAAAAAATGTTCATCATCCCTATCTATTAGAGAAATGCAAATCAAAACCATCCTGAGATACCATCTAACCCCAGTGAGAATGGCCCACATCACAAAATCTCAAAACTGCAGATGCTGCAGATGCTGGATGTGCAGAGAAGGGAACACTTTTACACTGCTGGTGGGACTGCAAACTAGTACAGCCTTTTTGGAAGGAAGTATAGAAAAACCTCAAAGCAGTCAACCTAGACCTCCCATTTGATCCTGCAATCCCATTTCTGGGCATCTACCCAGAAGGAAAAAAATCCTTTTATCATAAGGACACTTGTACTAGACTATTTATTGCAGGTCAATTTATAATCGCCAAAATGTGGAAACAGCCTAAATGCCCACCAACCCAGGAATATATTAACAAGCTGTGGTATATGTATACCATGGAATACTATTCAGTCATTAAAAAAAATGGGGACTTTACATCCTTTGTATTAACCTGGATGGAAGTGGAAGACATTATTCTTAGTAAAGCATGACAAGAATGAAGAAGCATGAATCCTATGTACTCAATTTTGATATGAGGACAATTAATGACAATTAAGGTCACATATATGTATATATAAGGTCACATATATATGTATGCTGTAAGAGTGGGGAGATGTTACCTTTTAATCTATACTGCTGATCTCTCCCATCCAACCCAAATGGCTACTTTCTAATCTAATCTTTTAACTTGTTCAAAACTGGCTAAGCTTTTTATTCTTTTGTTTAACTTAATTTTTATTAAATCACAACTGTATACATATGCGGGGTACAATATGATGATGTGATATACAGTGTGGACTTCTTAAATAAAACTAATTATCTTAACTATCACCTCAAAAAAAAAAAAAAAAAAAAAAAAGAGAGAGAAAACTTCCCTGGACTAAAACAATCTTTTCAAAACTTGAGAAGCAGAGTGGTATATATTCTTAGCTACATTTGAAAAAGCACCCAGGCCAGGAAGCCCACTTCACCCAGCCCAGAGGAGTCTCCAGGGACAATTGTAATATACATCCGTTTTCACTACAGCCTTGCTACTCTCCTCTTCCTATCTCTATCATGGTTCTTTGAGAGCCTCCTCCATCCCTTGAGCTCCCACGAGAAAGAGCTCTAAGATGACCACTCGTGGTTGTTGATTGATTCTGCTTGATTTTAGGCCCTTTATCTCTAACTGTGGAATGAATGTCTTTGTTCTCCAGTAGATCATCCTAGGCTTTGCAACAAGGGTGGGGGCGCTTACACTTCTGCAGGCTCTCCTTCCCTCTGAAAACCCCTTTCTCAAGAAAAGAAGCCAGAGCAGGGCCAGACAGCGCCAGAGCACAATTTTCAGAAAGTGAGGAAAATGGAAGCACCTAAGTTTGGTATCACCAGCTTTTTCTAGGACCTAGAATGACATTTCCCCAACCCCTTCTCCTCTCTTTTCTGCCTAAACTCAGATTCTGTTCTATCTTTTGGTCTGTTAGCCCAGTTCTCCTTCAACTTTCTGACCCTCTATTCCAAGTTGCTTGAGTAAATGCTTTATGGTTTTTTCGTTACTGGTACGAAAGTGATCTAAGCCAATTTGGTCACAGATAACCATTACATTCATTATAATACTCACTAAAAGTTATAGATAGCTATAGCCAGTTTCTTGCCTTGCTACCAGGTTATATTAAATCTGTAGGCCATTGATTTGAACTAGAACCCAAAGAACCAGACCCAAAGGAAGTCACCCACGCGCAAGTTCCGTGTCACCCAACTGGAAACTAAGTTGTTCTCTGACCTGAGAGAGCGGGGGAGAGAGATAATAGCAAAAAGCCTGAAGATGCCAGCTTTAGCCAGCATGATAAGGAAATCTCCTCTTTTTTTAATCCTGTAAAAAACCCGAAATAACCAATCTGCTGTTTGTTTTTTGTTTCTGCTTTTTCTCTTTTTAAGCTCTTTTTTTTTTTTTTTTTGCCTACAAATCCAACCTTTTCTGCTTGCCTCATGGGAGCTCCTTTCCTAAATTTTTCAAGGAGACGCTGCCTTGATTGATGAATCTCTCACACACACAAAACCAATTAGATCATTTAATCAAACTTTACCTTTTGATATTTATAATGAAGGCAAGTCTCCTACCAAGTACTATGATGATAGAAATATTTTATTAGCCACATGGACAATTTATTAGCAAGTAAATTTTTTTAAGTTTGTTCCATAAGCTTGATAAAGTACTAATTCTTCAAAAATTTCTGTTTTTATAGTTTTCATATGAAAGCTATAACCCAACTTTAGCCCAAGAATATGAGAAAATAGGAAAAGGAGGGGAGGGGAAGGGAGAGGAAGGGTGAAGGGAGGGTAATTGGTGGGACCACACCTATGGTGCATCTTACTCGGTACATGTGAAATTTACTAAATGTAGAATATAAATGTCTTAACACAATAACTAAGAAAATGTCGTGAAGGATATGTTAAGTAGCTTGATGAAAATATTTCAAATTGTATATAAAACCAGCACCTTGTACCCCATGATTGCATTAATGTACACAGCTATGATTTAATAAAAAAAAAAAAAAAGAAAAGAAAAATGTAAATGGTCAACTAAAAAAAAAAAATTCTATGTTCCTATTTTCTATACCATGCATGATAGTGTCACCCAAGGCAGACATGATAACAACCTAATACTGTGGTTCTCCAATTTTTTTGGCCTTAGGAACCCTTATACTCTTAAAATTTATTGACGTCACAAGAGTGATTTTATGTGTCTTATATCTATGGATATTTACTGCATTGGAAAGTAAAACTGAGAACTTTTTAAAACCTAAACATGATACACCACAGGAATGGTATTTTCACATACCATGTAACCCCTGGGAAACTTCACTATATGCTCATGAGAGCGTGGGGAACAAATTTTATTATTATTGGGGAAGTAATTTTGACCTCAGATCCCTTTTAGGTCTTCAAGCAACCTAGAGGTCACTGAACCATGCTTAAGGGACTACTGATATAGAGTTGGCATTCAGTTATATAAACATAAGCAGAGCCAACAAGAATCTTCTCAATCAATAACTGGATATCAGAAAGTTTAGGAATAAAACCTCAGGCACCATTTCTAAGGGAGAAAGATGAAGAATGAAATCAAAGGGATTTCAAAGCTTTTAAGCCTGTTCGTGGGAGTATAAGGTCAATGTCAGAACCTTTTGGCCAATCTGTCCTGAATAGCACAGATTTCACCAGTGGAAGACCATCTCTCACATCCAGTTTGCTCTTAGAAAGCCACTAATTATGCTGATGGAAATTCAGTGTATTTTCTAATATTATTTTTCTAATATTTTTCTAATATTTTCTAATAATATTATTTCTAATAATTTTCTAATATTATTATACTGTGCTAATTAGCAGAGTCTCTGTTATTGATGAGAGTTTTGTTTTGTTTTTTAAGGAAAGGCCCCACTCTCACTTCCACCATATGCTGAATTATCTTGTAACTAATTTCAAGACATACCATTTCATCTGTAAATATCTCAGAATTTATCCCCCCCAAAGGAGTCTTCTTTCATTTTAATTTAATCACAGCACTATTATCCACCAACCAAAAAATTAATATTAACTTCTTAAAATTATCAAATACCAATTGTTTCTTAATTCTTATTTTTTTCTGTTGGTTTTTTTGTATCAAGGTCAAATAAAGTCCACACACTATAGTTGGTGACCATGTCTCTAAAGAGTTTCCTCCTATTCCTTTTTTTTTTTTTTTTCTTTGCAACTTTTTTGTTGAAAAAAAAAAAAAAAAAAAACAGACCATTTGTCCTGTGTCATTTTCCCATTCTGGATTTATTTAATTGAATCCCTTTTGTGGTGTTTGACAAGTTTCTCTGCCTGATATCTTCTGTGTGTAGGTTGTGTGAGCAGTTAAGTCTTTGAGAAGAGAATGTTATAAACAGCATTGGATGCTTCTCATGGAAGCTCTTTAGGAAGAATGACACCCATGCTCTCTTTCTGTGATATTAAGATTAATAAGTGGGATTTTAGATTGTGTTTGATTTGAGAAATACTCTTTATTGAATTTAACCTCTAAGATATTAGAGGATATTCAGGATTTTCTGTAACAGCAGCTAATCTGGTCCTAATTTCTAACAAATAATAATATCAAACAAATAATAATATCACTTTGTCCAGGAGGAAGTATTGCAAAGTAAATTATAAGGATCAAAGTAATTATTTTAGACAATATTCAACTTTCAATTTATAATGCAACCCTCTTTACTTGAATAGTGTGACTGTTTTTATTATTACTTCTCTCTTTGATACTGAAATTTCTGAAAGAAGAGTGCAATGGGAACAATCTCTTTGTAGATAATGATTTCATTGTTTTTTTTTAAAACCAGGACAGCCTAATCTATACAGCCACCCAGATAACAAAGACTTTTTCTATCTCTACATTCTATTAAGAACTCTTTTGTTTAAGCAACAGCAATTTATTCCTGTCCAATAATAGACTTTCTTGCTAACAGAATCATGTATTTGATGGTTTGGCAAAGCTCTCTCAAGAAAGGCAACAACATTTAAAACTTCAGAGTCACAAGAGTCTCAAAAGACAAAGACTCATAAAAAAAAATAGAGAAAAAAACTTATATTTTATATGGTTGACTTCATTATCAAACCTTCTCTACTGCACCCTGAGAGAATCATTCAAGACCCCTTCAACTGATCCAGTAAAAAGTTGTTAGGTAAATGATAATGTACTCACAGAAAAAAAACCTTGGTAATAATTTTTAAATGGTTTTTAGAAAGAGGACTTTGGCTCCTCTGCTTTTATAAGAATATTTGCCACTCTTTGTTTGGTCATGATTAATTCAGCCAGAAATGATGTGATTGCAGCTTCCACTGTTAGCCCTCCTGGTATTAATTATCTCCAAGGTGATCTCGGTTTCCATGGCAATAGTAATATTTATTTTTGTGCTCCAGCACTGGTTGGTCTCTGACAGTTGGGATGGCAGAGTAATCCTAAAATGTTACGACTCAGTCACAAATTTCTCACATCTCTGATGTTAGAAAATCATTTTACCACTTCCAAGTATTATTACTAATACTTGGAATTGAATTTAGACAATTGAATTACGAAGGTTTTCTAAACCCACCCTGTCCTGTTTCTGGTTGCCAGGCTTTAAGGCCCAAAGCTGACTAAAGCAGCTCTTGGTGTTTGCATCTAAATTTTCATAATACCTTTAAACATACATAAGACATCACTATCCTATTTATACGAAAATAGACTGAAGAGTTCTAGATATAGCTAACCAAAGTAAGAGAAAATAAATATTAAGTATAACCACATAATCTTCAAATCAAATTTTTCAGTCAAGTACAATTGACATTTAAGCTAAAGTCTCTGAAGTTCATTGAAATTAATAAAATTCAGAGGTGAATTATAAATGAGGAAGAGTCTCTGATCTTTTCTGCCTTCATCAAGAGTAATAAATATTAAACTAGATATCAAGATTTTCCTAGAAAGAGTCTCCAGAACAGTGAAGGAAGCAGGCTGTTCTATACCTGGGTAGACACAAAGGTGAGAGAAAGCCCTTTTGGAAAGATGGCCTAGGGCGAAATTCTGGATTCTTGTCCTCTTGAATTAACACTATTTCTGTCCCTGTCACCCTTCTCCAAGTTCATTTCATCCTGCATGTCTTTAAGATATCTGATAAACTCATTGTACTGATAAACTTTAAAATACTAACTCTCCTAGGCTTTTAAAAAAATCAGGCCATCTCCTATGCAAAAATTGGCTCCATCTTTTTCTCTTGCCAAGGACTGGAATGGTACCATAGAGTGACACATGGCCCTGTTAGCAACCTGTTCTTAAAATCTCTAGGGTAGGAGGTAGGGAAAGGTGTGAACAGGGATAAAGAGGTGGAAGCATCAGGACAGAGGTGGAGTCACCAGTGCCAGACTGGTCACTTTCTAGAGTCACACAGCCATGTCCCTCTAATGATAGTTGCTCCCTCCCCCGAGTTCCTGAGTGTTCATACCTGGTGCTGGGCTGGTTGCAGAGGACAAGAAGTTAAGGAAAGCTGAGAAAAACAGAAGGGGTCTTTACCTACCACATGCTCAGAGGATACACCGCAAGGAGGTAAAACACAGTGTTATCTTACTTTCAGCTAATGGGGACAGTTTCAAACAAAGAGCAACCTCTTAGTTTCTACTTGTCCAGACTTGTGAATTTTTTTTGATATTCTTTAAGTCAGAGATAGTAGGTATCTCCAGATATAAAAATATAACCAAACAGAATAAATCCCATCCTGTGTCTCTGCTATTTCCTCCAAACTTTGGAACTCTATGCAGAAGTTGTTCTATTTATTTCTTTTAATGCTTCCAATATATAAAGGCAGGGAGGGGAAAATATGTGGACCCCGAAACTAGGTCTGCTTCTCTGCCAGGTTTTTATGTTCCTGTCTAGGAAAATCCCCAATTGAATCTGAGGCTGGTTTCAAAGTCCACTGTCATCATGATAAAAGGTGTCCATTGAATAAGACATGAATGTAATTAGCTTCATTCTGGTAAAGGAGCACTTTATCTTTGAAGTGGCCGTTCAAAGAGTGGACACTCCTGTGGGAAAGCCTTTAAAATAGACGAGATGATGTGATACGGAGTCTGGGCTCTTGGCCAGTGGTGTCTGCTCTCTGCTGGGTGAGTGGAAATAAGGGTTTCTTGACATCATCACGCTTTCAGGTTTTTTTTTTTTCTTGTTTTTTTTTTTATTATAGATAAAAATATGCACCATAGATGTGGCCCAAGTTTTGTCTGTTTTTTTTTTTTTTAAATGCATCTCTTTTGGTGGAAACCAACGGTAGTTCTGCTTTCTTTATTTTCTTTCAACTTGGAGCATTTTTCTTGTGCAGTGAATATTCCTCTGTCCCAAATAGAGATAGTCACCACAAAACACTTTGGAATGGAGAGCTTACAAGACATGATGGCCTTGGGATGAAAGTTTGGCTGGTGACTCCCCCCACCCTGCCCCCAGCACAGGGGCTAAGTGGCTCACTTACACAAATTCTGTCCTAAGGGTTAGTGTAAGTGCACCAAGCTGGAACAGCAAGAGAGCCTGATACAATTACATGGAAAAGCACTGAACTGTAGCATTTGGAGTTTGCAGGTGCCTTGTAGGAAGAACTTGGGCAGAATAAAAGAACGGTGGTGCAGTCACAGGGCCCTAGTAGCTCTGTTTGTAGCCAACTTTAGGCACCAACCCTCTGGGGAACTGCCTCACTGCAAGGGTATGCATGATACATGAGCAGACCAGCCATAGCTTGACTTCATGTTCTTACCGACATTTTCTGAGCGACATGGAGAACTTGAATCGTGTGGGATAACAAATAGGATACCATGTAACACGGTGTGTTGCGACTGCAAGTCACATCGTCATGTTCTTAGGTCCCTGCCACCAGAAGCACCTGGTTCTCCAGACCAGAGAAGCAGAGAGAGCAAAACCAAAGGAAGTAAGAGTTCAAAGATGACAGAGTTGTGGAAGCACAGAAGAGACCAATGCAAGTAAATTGTAATACTAATACACATTAACGTTACGTGGTACAGTTAGAATATCCTGTGTACATTCTCCGTGTGCGTTTCCTCCTCCCTTCCTAATCATCCCTCCTTCCCATATTTAAATAAACAGACTTGCTGCCTCTTTTCTTCAGACACTCAGCTCTGACCTCTCTCCCTATTAATGACAGGCAGACTCCTGTAGAGTCCGTCCAGGGCACTTTCCCGGTGGGGTGTAGAACAGGAAAAAATATCTTTTAGTGGTTCTCCTCTTGACCCTTTCACTTTTAAGTGAATGGCTTCAGATGAAAGAGAATGTCTTAGAGAAGGAGGAAGTATACAGGCAGAAGGTAGAGTGCAAAGAAGTTAATTGAAAATCAACGGGCTTGCTGCCAACTGGTGAAAGGGTTGCAGTCTACATTTGCACCGGCTAGAAGAACTGCAACTGTCTGCCAGTCCCTAGGGTGTCAGGCCCTCACTGTCCCACTGGACTCCTGGAGGCTGGTCCAGCTGACTCCAGCCACCTTCCTCCCAATCCTCCCTTCACTTGGGATGGCTCAGCTCCTTCCCAGGTCCTTATAGGTCCTTATATCCCTCTGAGACCATGGCAGCCAGATAATGATGCTGACATAGAGGAAGCCTCAATTGTGAACTAAATCAAAAGTCATTCTCATATAACAGATTAATTGCTCCATCTATGGACACTTGTGTGAATCTTTGTCCCCCAGAGGGTATTGGAATCTAGGCAGCCCACAGTGTCGTGGTTAAGAGCATGTTGTAAGAAAAGAGACCTGCATTTCAATCATGGCTTTACCTCTAAACTTGTCTTTTCCCAGCTGCAATGGAGAATAGTAAGAATGCCTTCCTTCTAGTGCTTCCTTCTATGTTCATTACACACATAGAAAATGTGTTACAGATGCCAGTTATCATTGTCAGAGTCAACCTTAGTAAAATGTTAGGGCAGGATCAGCTAATTCTTAAAGTCTTCTCATTATTCTTTCAGTTCTTCAACTTCTTATGAGATAACTTCACTCCTCCAAGCCCCAGGGCTCCACTGCCTTTATGCCACACTCTCTGTAACCACCACCACCTGGCGCTCTGGTAACATCTAAAGCCCTTCCCAGATTAAGCAAGCACATAGCACCCATGAATTATGCACTCCATGAATTAAAGAATGTTGAGACTGAAGTTGCCTTCACAGAAATATCTCAAGAGGCTGTCTAGTTTAAAAAAAAAAAATAACTTACTTTATATTTAAATTCAGAAAACATCTCATCCCTCATCTAAATTTAAATGTCTATTTACCATTCCTCCATGCAGCATGCTAAGACTAACCTTAAAGCTTAGTGACACTAAACTGTAAAGGGTTTCCTCTACCAGGTACTATGTTTATACAGGAATAAGGGCTCTCCTCACCCAGATGTCTATGGTAGAACTTGTGAGCCAAATAGCATGGAAAGGATGATTACCATAGGAAAAAATGTCAGGGCCATGTAATGCCACATTTAATTTTGGAAAATACTGTATGTAAAAAGCTGTGCAATGGCTGGTTATATATCAACAAGCCCGGTATTTCAGGTTATAGAAATAGCTTTCTTACACAAAATCCTATATTTAAAGGAAATTCATTAAAATGGAGATTTATTTACAGATGTAATGACCATATATCATGGGGTAATCAAAAACGATCCTTATTTCAAGTACTGATGAAGACCATGGGTTGCAAATAAGAATTTTTGTGCATGCTCATCAAAATTACAAATGCTGGTAAAAATAAAAAAGTAAAAAAAAAAAAAATTACAAATGCTGGGATCCCAGTGATTCTGAGATGGATCAGAATTGGGGGCGAATTTGCCACCAGGGAACATTTGACAATGTCTGGAGATCTTTTGGGTTGTCACAACTTGAGGAGAGGGAGATGCTGCTGGCGTCTAGTGGGAGAGGCCAAGGGTGCTTCTAATGGTGTTACAAGGCACAGGACTGTCACCACAAGGAAGAATTGTCTGATCCAAAATGCCACTGGTTCCAAGGTTGAGGAAGCCTGCCTTGTGGCCACAAGAACTTATCAGCTGCCATTTCCCCACCAATCAAACCTGTGAGTGGTGCCGGCCCCCCAGGGTCCCCAACCCATGCCAGCTTAGTCCCAGGAGTTATGATCGAGCATTCTGACAATCTCAGTTTCAAAGGTTGAGATTGGAAAATGCCATGTCGTTTCTGAGCCTTTGGAAGCAATCACACTCCCAGATGTGAAGGACAATTGGCTGCTCTGAGACCAGTCCTGAATCACCACTGTCTTTGGCTGACCCGTTGATGCTGGAGAGATTTCTCTGTGGATTTTCATTCTGCTTGCAGTTTCGAAACAGTGGAGTTGGAATCAGTGTAGATGATAGAAAAGCTGGTTAAACTAGAAAGCTGTGGAGGCTTTGCTGACCGATTATGTCTGTCTCATTTTAACTCAAATATTCAACAAACTGTTCTGTGCCAGGCAGAGCTGAAGGCACAGGGAAGGATCCAGTATCAGACAGGCGTTTCCTCAAGGATTCGCAGCCTCAGCTCCCCTCACCCCTCTTCTCTCCGCTGTGTGCTTAACCCTCCCCAGTCGCCCCTACTTTTAATTTGCTTCAATGTATTGACTGCTTAGACCTACAAGGCTAAAAGGACCCAAAGAGAACAATCGAGAAGGCTCAGAAAAGACAACGGGACAATATCCCTCTAAATCAGAAGGTTTCGCCAACTTTTCATTTACAAAGTAACAGCCTTCAGTGGGTCTTTTAAATACCAAGTTCTGTATAGGAGAACTTTGCAGTTAATGCCCCTAGTTTGCAGACCACACCCAGTAGCAGACAAGGTTATTCTGCTAGTTTGGATCTAATAACCACAGGACTCCAGTTTTCACTGCAAAAGACATTGAAGTGTAAACCACAGGAGTCAGAGTAAAAACAGTGGCCTTCCCAGCACACTCTGCAGACCCTCTCATCAAAGTACCCAGAGACCACCCCACCGTCTTTTTGAACCAAAAAGCTAGATCACGGCCAGAGTAGATGGAAACTCTGTGAAGCTTCCTCAGCGACGCCCCATCCACTCTTCTTTCACCAACAACATGCGCTCTCCTTTGCATTCATTTTAAAATCAACATCATATTTCCAGAATGTAAGATCAGGGTAGGAGAAATATTAAAAGAGGAAGAGAGAACAGGGGGTGGGCTGAGAGGGGCACTGGGGGAGCTTCAGCAGCTGGAAATGCTCATTTTCTTAAGCTCAGTGGTACGTCTATGGGTATTTTATGTATTACAATGCATTAACCTTTAAATGTGTTACTTATATACTCCTTGGGATATATGAAATGCTTCGTAGTAATGACATGGAAAGCAGTTCCCCCGTAGTTGCCCTGGGTAGCCAGACTGTACATCAGGTATTGTTTCCTTCACTCCCTGCTTCTTTCACCCCCTTAGTCCTCTATTACCTCCTGTCCCCTCAACTCCTCGGTCTGTCTGTCTGTCTCTCTCTCTCTCTGTCCTATGCCTCCACCTGCCACTTCCTCCCACTGCCTCCCCTTCCCTTCTGGCTTGATGTCCCATTTCTGCAAAACCTCCCACTCTTGCCGCCCACAGCCTGTGCATCTGTGAGGAGGGAGGGGCTGCTGTGAGCGGACAATCAGGTTAATTCTAGACCAGAGTTTCACTGTACGATTGTCCACACGGTCTTTAAATCCTCAGGTATTTTTAAAACCATACCTCTTTGAAAGAGTCTATTGCCTAACTTACTGCACTGCAGATCATGAGACTACTTACAAAGGTGCATAGAACATAGAAGGACTGTGTGTGTCACTGTCCATTACTTCATGAAACTGGAACTTTATTTCCCAGAATCCCCATCTTTGAGTGGTTCCAGGTAAGAAGTAGGCTAAAGGGAACCTTGTGAAAGTTTGGGAGCAGAATTGAGCAGCATCTGCCTTCGCTGAAGGTCACATGGTAGAGATGCCCGTGGGTTCCAGCTTCAGCTTACTCGCCTCTGTTTCCTTCCAGCCACTCTTCCACACTCAAATTTGCTGGCCAACATTGGTCCCAAGTCCATCCCCAGATGCTTGGCTGTGGATTCATAGACTTCTCCTGTAGCTTTCTCCAACAGCTCCTTCTCTGCACTCCACTTCTGAGGCTGGATATATTTGGCCTCTCAAATGGTCTGGTTAAGCACTCCTCACGCTCCAGCTCCCCTATGAGACTATCAGTCCCCCCAGTGCCCTCCGTCTCCCCACAGCTGTGAAAGATCACATTTCTGTAATAAATCCACTGCCACATAATTCTTCATGGTTTGGCTTCCTGGATTGATACCACAATAGCAGTGTTCAAGACCGAAAAGACAATGCAAGTTGACATGCTTTTTGAAGCACTGTCAGCACCATTCTATAATCCACCAATCTCATTTTCCTGGTAACGAAACTGAAGCACCAGATCATTGTGAAGGTCCCACCATTACCCTGGCAGGCATGGGAACAGGACCCAGTTTACAGACTTGTATGGTTACAAATGTTTTATTAAAAATGACTTTTGCCATATTTTAAATTACATCTACAAAAAGTTGTATCAAAGCAGTAGTTAGTACTTTGATACTGTTTGGACCCTTATTTAAGAAGATAGAAAACTGTTATGATTATTTTCTTTAATATCTGACAGAAAGCTAGGTGGTATATCAGACAGGTTCTGAATATTGTTTTCTTTAATAAAAATCGATAATGGTGGTTATTAGAATGAAAAAAAAAAAATGGGTATAGAAGAACCTCAAAGTCAATCCTGAATTTAAAGTTACTATAGCAACATTACTACCAAAACTGTATGTATTAATTTTGTGGTTCACTGAAGATATTAGCATCTTCAGTGTTTAAAAATAAACATTAGTCTCAAGATGTTCCTATTTATATTTTTAACAGGCAGATATGTAGACTATGAAGTATATTTTAGCTGCGATTAAGACAGATACACAAACCCTAGAATTTCCTCACTCCCAGCTTAGAAATTTCCCCCTTTAAAAATCAAATTTACATTTATAAACATATAAATAGAATATGTGTTGATCGAAACAGCAGTAGTTGCATAAAATTATTTTCTGAGTATGAAAGAAAAGAATGAGCTCTTGGGCAGGGCCCCTAGTCTGGTTCTGGGGCAGGGCAGTCCTAATACCAACTCATGGGGCTGGTCCTCAGGCAGTTGGGGGTAGAAAAAAGCACTCTGGAATACAACCCTGCTGTGTGGCTCCCTAACTGTGTAACATTGAGTCAATCCTGTTACCCACTCACTCCTCTAGTTTGTTTCCTCAACTGTAAAATAAAAAAGTAAATCTGAGTAATCTCTGAAGTATCATTCTGTTCTTAAATCTCAATTTTGTTATAGTCCCAAGATAAATAATGATATAAGTGAAATTTTGTTGGAGATACTGTATTAGTATAGAAATGCTCCACTTTTCCCTAATTCATTTAATTGATAATTCTGACAAATTTCTAAATCACTAACCAGTAAATTGACTTTGGGAGCAGGGACCTAGGATGCTGGCATGGTTCACCATCAGCAGCTTTTTGTAAGGTTAACTGAGCTCCTTCCCAGGTAATAACAAATTTGTCAGCTCATGTCCTCAAAGTTCCCTGCCAAGTGCTCCTGGACCATGGTGATTGATCCAGGTTCTGTGCCTTGGCTACCCATGATCATTCACAACATCCTCATCCATTGTCTTCCTCTAACACAAGAATCTGAAAGCTAATACACTCAGCTTCTTGCACTTTCTCATTTCTAGAGCAGTGTTTTTTAACCTTTTTTCTCTCACAGCACACTTGAACCTATAGTTAAATTTCCTCAGCACACAAATTATTTTGATCAAGAAAAAAAAAGTAAAAAAGAATATACTTTCTGTGCTTGGAACGTCTTTTCAAAATGATTTAATTAATGATCTTTAAAAAATTTCAACTCCAGTTGAAAAATTACTTTTCTAGAGTGACAATATGGCCCAATGCTGGCCAACAGAATCCAGGTAGAAATCTCTGAGAAGGGCTTTGGGAGCATGTTATGGGAGAGACAGGTGAACTGGCTATTCTTCTTCCCTCAGGCTCACCACCTGTTCACCAAGACGTGGACTTGAGGCTGAGTGATACATTAGCCCTCTTGATACCATGAGGCCACAGCCATGCACTGAGGACAGGGAATAGTGAGAAGGAGTCTGAGCCCTGACAGCAGCTCTGAGCTGTTGTCCAACTTTACACGACTTGACTCTTCTCTGGGGAGGCGAAGCCCTGATGGGTTTTTAAGTTTTGGCTGTCTGGTTGCTCGTAGCCAAATGTGCTCTTACTCAGAGATACGGACTCTGGGAGCCGTGGTCATCAGGGCTCGAACGTTAAAGTGAGTTTAAAGTAGGAAACTTGAGACAAACAAGTTTAGACCACTGAGCCTCAGTGACATTAACCAAAATCACAGATTTTACAAACATAGCAAAAGCAAGAACAGTTATAAACGGAAGAGCTGCGGGACGGATGCCACTGCTTTGCAGCAAAGGCCAGGAGCAAAGCCACCAAGCCAAGGAGAGAAGGGGTGAGGCAGAGAGCAGGAGCCTCTGAGAGAGGTGGGAAAGAACCGCCCTCCCCCCTTCCATATGAGCTATACCTAAAATAGCACAACAGTTGGAGAGACATGTGCTTTTAAAATCGTTGGCTAAAAGCAAACACACATTTAAAATTTTTGACGATGATAATTCCGCCCACACTGGAAACACCATGTTATGCCAGGGCCAACCTTAGTGTTAAAGTAAGAGCCAGCAGCCCGTGTCAGAGCCTCCCTCTGCTCCAGCAGGCCCCCCTGCCCCATCTCCCACACTCTCTGGCATCCCAGCTTCTCATTCTTCCACCTTCCACACATGTATTCTGTCCTAGTTCCTTAGGAACATGGGCTCCTTCTTGTGCGTCCTAGTTCATAAGTGAACTTGTTCATATAAAGTAACACGAGTCCAGGCTTTGGAGATGCATTGCCAGGACGAGTGTGGTCTTGTACAAATACATAGGATGGAAATTTAAATATTTGCAAAGTATTTAGCATAGGCACCTAGTGACACTCAGTAAACATTAAGAGTAGGTGTCAATGACTTGGTATTATTTCATTCAAGTCATATGGAGTTTAAAATAAACTTTCTCATTCTAAGAATTGCCTTGTCTATATGGGGCTTTTTATAGTTCCATACAAAATGAAGAATTATTTTTTTCCAAATCTTGAAAGTATAATGGTCGTATTTTAATGGGGATTGCATTGGGTCTGTAGATTGCTTTGGGACATATAGACATTTTAACGATGTTGATTCTTCCCAGCAATGAGCATGGTATAATCTTCCATTTGTTAGTATCTTCTGCTAGTTCTTTTCTTATGGTTTTGTAATTCTCTTTATAGAGGTCATTCGTCTTTTTTGTTAGGTATATTCCTAGGTATTTCATTTTTTTTAAAGCTACTGTGAAGAGAATTATGTCCTTGATTAGCTTCTCATCTTGGTTGTAAGGCTTCGGATTTATGGACATTGATCAAACAAAGCATCAGCCTGCCAGACTTTAGGCTGTACTACAAGGCCATAGTGATCAAAACAGCATGATATTGGCACAACAATAGAGACATGGACATCTGGACTTGAATAAAAAAACATGAAATGAACTAACATCTTACAGCCACCTAATCTTTGATAAACCAAACAAGAACATACAGTGGGGGAAAGAATCCCTATTCAATAAATGGTGTTGGGAGAACTGGACAATCACATGTAAAAGACTGAAACTGGACCTGCACCTTTTCTCCACTTACTAAAATTGATTCAAGATTGGATAAAAGATATAAATCTAAGGCACAAAACAATAAAATATCCCAAGAAACTCTGGGGAAAAGACTATGAAGAAGATTCCAGTGGCAATTGCAACAATAACAAAAATAAACAAATGGGACTTAATTAAAGTGAATAGCTTCTGTACAGCTAAGGAGACAACAACAAAAGCAAATAAACAATCATCAGAATGGGAAAAGATATTTGCATATTATGAATCAGACAAAAGCTTGATAACTAGGATCTATAGGAAACTCAAATTAATTAGCATAAAAAGCCAACAGTCCCTTATATCAATGGGCAAGAGACATGAATAGAACCTTCTCTAAAGAAGATAGATGAATGGCTAACAAACATATGAAGAAATACTCGAAATCCCTAATTATTAGAGAAATGCAAATCAAAACTATCCTGAGATATCACCTAAAGCCAGTGAGACTGGCCCACATCACAAAATCTCAAAGCTGCAGATGCTGGCATGGATGTGGAGAGAGGGGAACACTTTTACACTGCTGGTGGGACTGCAAACTAATCAACCTTTTTGGAAGGAAGTATGGAGAACACTCAAAGAACTCAAACTAGATCTCCCAGTTGATCCTGCAATCCTATTACTGGGTATCTACCCAGAAGAAAAAAATTCCTTTTGTCATAAGGACATTTGCACTAGACTGTTTACCGCAGTTCAATTTACAATTACCAAACTGTGGAAACAGCCTAAATGCCCACCAACCCAGGAATGGATTAACAAGCTGTGGTGTATGTATACCATGGAATACTATTCAGCCACTAAAAATGATGGAGACTTTACATCTTTTGTATTAACCTGCATGGAGCTGAAACACATTCCACTTAGTAAAGCATCACAAGAATGGAGAAGCAAGAATCTAATGTACTCAAGTCTAAGGACAAGTGAAGACCTAGTACATGGTGGGGGGTGAGGGAATGTGAGAGCGGAAGGACGGAAGAAGGAAGAGGGTAGAGGGTTAGGGTGTGTGACACACCTCGTAGAGGTGGGGACACAATTATAAAAGGGACTTTACCTAACAAATGCAATCAGTGTAATCTGGTTTCTTATACCCTCAATGAATCCTCAAGAATAAAAAAAAAAGAAAAAACTTCCTGGGCAGTGCCTGTGGCTCAAAGGAGTCGGGCGCCAGCCCCATATGCTGGAGGCGGCAGGTTCAAACCCAGCCCCAGCCAAAATCTGCAAAAAAAAAAAAAAAAAAAAAAACTTTCTCAAAATGCTACCTTAACATCAATTAGTTTGGGTGAGATAGGAGCCAGGAGGAACATCAGATTAACTGGTCAGTCTGTGTGTGCTCAGTGACACAGTAAGCGCTAGGGTGGAATGTGTATGTGTGTATGTGTGTATGTGTATGTCTATGGGCTGTTGTGTTTGTTTGTGTGTGTGTATATGTTGTATTGGTGTATGTACGTGTTTGGAGGGGACTTATTTGTATTTGTGTGTGCTGAGGGGCACAGAAGAATGGGGAGTGGTTTCTTCCCTAAGGGTTTCACCGTGTCACAGGCCATCTGGGCTTCCTCCTCCAGGTCAACCTACCTGGACAGACCATCCAGTGCCCCAGGTGGGGTTTAGCACTTGTGAGCATTGGGGAGGATGATCCCTGGAGCTGCAATGAGACTGCTGGGGGATATAACCTGGGGGGTTTGGGGACTAGATGGCAGGAATGGAACAGCTTCTGTTTCGTGCAAGTTAACTTTATCATCTACCTACCAGGGGACCATAAAAGGATATCTCAGGTGCTTTTAGGTAGCCACTTCCCACAAAAGGAGGGAGTGGCTTCTTTTCTGAAGCCCAGAGTATAATTAATTACCTGTGTTCTTATCCTGTGATGCTCTCCCACAATCAAGGTGATTTTCCAATACTAAATGTCTTAGAATTTCGTCCAACCAATTTAACTGGCCATAGGGGATAGGTTGGGGGTGGAAGTAAGGACTAGGAATCAAAAGGAGGACCATTTCCACTGACATCAAACAGGAGTGACAAACAGGTAATTAAGGCTAGCATGCTTCTAATTAAAACTCTAATCTCGTCAAGCTTTTCTGACCTAAATAGCAAGCCTCAATTCCTACTGCTTAATGAAAGCAAAATTCTCACCAATCGATGCTCTACTCTAATGCTCATTCATTTACATAAAGGTCAATTGCCACATACTAGCCACTGTTGATTGCCACCCACAGGAAAAGTAGTGGGAGGGAAAAAATTCATGTGATGCCAATTATTCTTGCCTAGTTTTCCAGCTTTTAAAAATACCTGCGTCTGTGTGGTGACGACGCCAGGAGGCCTTGATTGCAGTCTGTTTTTATATAATGGATCAGAAGCAACTCTGCTCTCTATTAGAATATAATCTTGCCTTGTACCTACGGGACAGCAAGTCCTTTTGTTTGTTGTCATCACTGTTAGTCATACACAGAGAGTACGTAAACACACCCTGCTCACTTTCTTAAAATGCCTCTATTGCTCATTGGAAAAGCCTGGTCAGACACAATTCATGCTCCCACCTGTCAAATACTCAGTCCTGTTCTCAAACACTTGTGGAGCAAGATAACAAACCAGGAACAAGTTGGAGAAAACAGGCTTCCAAGGAGCCAGGAGCCAAGTCATGGGGAGATTTTACCTGCTCTGATAATTAGCTGACCCCAACACAAAGCAGTATCCCACAACACAGCAGGGGGTGGGAGACTCTTGCAGAGGGTGAGAGACTCTCACAGAGCACAATGTAACAAGGCACCTTTAAAAAAATTTTTTTTAGTTATAGAAAAACAAAGTTGTTAGTAAAGCAAGTTTAGTAATGAGGGCGCATATTTGAATTTTGACACAATTTCCAAAAACAAACAAAATTTCTTTGAAGATGATCTCCTAAAAAGCAGAAGGAAGCTGTGCAGATAAGGGCATGTGTCTTATCTGCGATAGAGAATGAAATCATATTCTGGGATGGAGGAAGAAAATTCAGAGGTTTCCCTAAGACACTGGAGTTGCTGATGCAGACTGTCACATCCAGGGCATGCCATCTGTGGATTCACAGCAGTTGACAGATTGAGTGTCATACTTTTCACCTGATTCTTTTGGGACTCTGGTTTCTTTCCACCTGGAGCCCATTGTCAGGGTAACCAGCTCTCACTTTGGGTACCTGCCTGTCCCTTGACATCCCTACCCGTGCGGGGTTTCATAATATGAAACACTTAGCCTTTTCTTTTACTTCCTTTTTTTATTTTTCCCAACAAATGCACTTACACTGCTAACCTCAACAAGCATATCTTGCCTCAAGCTTTTATGGTCCTTAATGGCTTTTTGGAGTGTTATAATACCCCACCCCCATCCCCATTACCACCACATACAATGTGAAGTTAAAAAGAAGCTTTCTTAAAATGTAACATCTACATGTCACCGTATCTTAAAATGGAGACTGGGGTATAAATTGCCCTGCGAGCAAACACTGTGCCTCTAAGCCCCACATCTAGCTTATGTTGGAAGGATCGGAGAACCCCAAGATGCCTACTGCCAACCCGAGGATGTTGTAGCTGAGATTGTCACAGCCAGTCACTGTTAATATCTTGCAGTTACAGGAGGACTGAGGTGGGGAAAATGGAACTGAAGAGCATGAATAGGCTATAGGCTGAAAAAAAATCTCAAACCATTCAGATTCAGGCTTGGCCACTTATGATGTAAATTTCCATATGTAGAAGTGAGCTCAATTTTCTTCCAAGTCCCTGTACATACTGTAAATAATTTTTTTTTTTTTATGGTGTTATTGTGGCTCTTTGTCAAAGGCCAGAATGGTATTTCAAGTATTCAAATCTGATTGTGTCACTAACTGCCTTAAAACTTTCTGTTCTCTTTTAATAGAGGCCAAAATCTTTAACACTAAGAGCCTCTACCAGGTCTGTTCCATCTACCTCCCCTGACTCTTTTTCTGTCTGTCTCCTCCTCACTCTCTGCTCTTGTTAAAACTGTAAAGAAGGCTTTATACAGGACTGTTGCAATCGATGTCAAGACTATCTTAATAGGAGAGAGAGCTCCAAGAAAAAGGACAAGTGGGAATTAATAGCCAACAACAGAGCAAGGGGGCCAGTGGATTGAGTAAGAGGAAACATCAGAGATAGGGGATTCTTGCTAAAGGCAGGGCAGGGGCATCAGATATTAAGGGTAGGGGATTCTTGCTCAAACTGGGCCAGGTAGGCCGAAGAGGGACAGGGCCAAGGTTGGGGCCTAGTCAAGATGGAGCCAGTCTTTGTCACACTGCTGTCTCCACACCAGTCTTCCAGGTCCTCTGCTCCTTGTCCCCACTCTGAAGGACATTCCCCAGAGCCTCCTTATCATGGGGACCTTAGCTCCTGAGTCCTCTCCCCTTAGAAGCTGCCCTTAAACCTGAAGACATAGGTCAGGTCTTCTCAACTAAAGATCAGCCAGAGACCACCAGAGTGTCTTCTGTATAAGCAGAACATGAGACAGGAGGTCTTTATTACAAAGGTGGCCCATTTTATGCCTCAGGAAGCAGAAAGGGCAGGGCATAAATACAGAAAACACATCCTAAGATTCTTGGAAGCTTGCTTAGTTATTTGTTTAGAAGTCTTAATTAAGTTAATGAAAATTATTTGTTGTGCTTTTTTGCAATTTAAAGATAAGGAAGTTAAAAATGATGTCAAGGACTCAATTTTTTAAAAAGATTCACTAAAAACTTAATGTGCAGCTTTGAACTCTTAGTTCTTTACCTCAGTCCTAACAATGCCAGTGTCTGCATGGATTCAAGTAGCCCCAGGATGGCTTCTTTCATTTCATAGAGAATGTGTTTTATTAAAAAAAAAAAAAAAAAAAGTAAAATTAACTGTAAGGGACAATGTCAGGTTTTCTGAAATGTTTGATAGTATTTGATTAGCATTAAATTATATACACTACAGTGAACATGATTTTCTGGATTTTATCTTTCTAAGTCATTTGACCAAAAAATGCTTACAGCTTTTTTTAAAAACATGGGTGATCTAATTTAGCTTCCAACTTTATCTTCTGATATTGGCTTAACCCTGAGACTTCTTAGCTAACAATTATAACTAAAAACTTCAGGGAAGTCCTGTTTGGGGTGATTCCAAGTGCATATATATTTCACCATGTTTTTACTAAGTGATACTGTGAGTATGAAGTCCTTCATTTGTCCTTTTGTTACATGACCCTCGTTTGAGATCTTTGGTTTGGAAACATTGAAATATTTTCTCTTGTGTGGGTTTAACAGGTTGTTTGAATCATATGACATATTTCCTATCGGACCCCTGAGATGATGATCTGAAATGATTATCTGATTTGCTCAACTACTGATAAAAGTATCTTGTTTATCTCTTCTGATGTGAAAATAATCTCATGTTGAACCCACGGGCTTGCCCAGAAATGGCCAGAATCAACTTACCCAGTACTCTGCTACCCACAGGGCGTTCACATTGTTCCCTCCAGACTATTTATTCAGGCCCATAAGCTATGTCACAAAAAAGGTGGAATGTATTGTTACTACTGATTATCATTACCGAGAAGACGTGATCTTGAATTTGCCACAGAGTAAAAACGATATGATTTAATGGACCAGTTAGTTGTAAATATTGCAACCAACAGTGGACATCCCTGCTCATGAGGAGCTAATCAAAACCATAAAAATAGCTAATATTTATTGAGCACTTACCATGCGACAGGTTCTGTGCTAAGCATTTTATATATATTTTCAGCATAATCCACTTGGGTTATAATTATCAGCTGATGAGAAGATTTTCAGTAGAGTTGTTACAGTTTTTAAAAAAACATAATTAATGCACTTACTTTGATCTCTTTATTATTCATAGAATCCATTTCTTTGGAAATCTCAAGAACAGTAAAATGTTGATGTTGGATTTATTATTTTCAAAAGGGACTATGGGTTAAAGAAATTGAGAAACATTATCTTGAGGAAAGAAAATAAATACACAAATAACTACAATAAAAATCAGAATAAGATAAACGAGAGATATATGAACACAAGGTCTCATCTGGCCTGAGAGGGGGCGAAAGGTGGTCAGGGACAAATATATTTTTTCATAGAAGAGGTTGCAGTTAAGGGAAGCTTAGCATGGCTGGTGGCATTTTTTGACAGGTAAAAATCAGTACAATAAGAAAAGACAATTGATATGGAAGAGATAGCAAGCATAATTGTGGAAGCAAGAAAGCAATGGGGAGCTTAGATGAACAGGAAGATGGACTCTAGTTGATAGGTAGAGGAGAGGTAAAGGGGAGAGAAGATTCTGGAAGAGGAGGAGGGGCCAGTGCTCCCAAGGTCGTCCAAGCAGCTGCCTGGGGAGCTGGCATCGAGTTTGATAAGCAGGGGGCTATTATAAAACTTCTGAGCAGAGACGTCACAGTACTTCAGAACAGCAAATCTTGCAGGGAAATTTTGAAGGCACAGGTTCAAAAGGGCACTGACTTGGAGGGAACCAGGAGGCTGTGAGGAAGGTCCTGGTGAGAGATAATGAGGGCCCCATCTAGGGCAGTGGTGGTGATAATGAGAAGTCAAGAAAAAGTCACCCACATCCGGCTGAAACCCTGATCTCTGCAGCACGTCAGCAGCCCTCCAGCTAATGGGTAAACAACATGGAATGTTCCCACAAGCTGTGAAAACACCTCATGGTTTCATGTTTAATTCAGCAGATCACTTTCCATTTTCAGTCCAAGGTAAAGTTTTTCCTTGTTGCTTACTTTTAATGGAAATAATGGGAAATTTTCCAAGAGTAAAAAAACAAAATATAGGAATACAAACTTGAAAAAATACAATTTTTCGTTTATTTCTCTGAAGATTAACGATGCAATGGACCAAGTGTATAAAGTTAAAGGTTTAAATAAAAGCCATGGGCACAAAAGCCTGTTTTATGGTACATGTGTGTGATCTATGTAGCTTATATAAGAGAGCTGTGCTATGCACAATGTTCTAAGAAAAACATAATTAAGATGAGACAATTCTTACAAGATTGTTCTTTTGTTGAAACATTGCCATTGATTTTGAGTTATCAAAATGCACAAAGGAAGAAAATTGAAGTTTTTCACTGTGCCTATAACAGGAGGAAAGTCTGGTACCTACAATGCAATCAATTCATATTGTAATTAGGTTTTTAATTAAGTTACAGGCACTTTCTATTATAATCCCTAAAAATATATTAAGTACTTCATGCTTTATAGACTCAGTTATCAACATTGATAACCTTCTGGTTTGGAAAACGTTGAGTTTGACCTTTGCCATTAATTCTTTAATTCAGAGGAAACTTCTGATGGGTAATAGCAGCAGAATTTATAGGTGCTTTTTAATTTTCTAATCCTCCTACCAGTGGTTCATGCCATGTGGCTGGTCTCTAAATCTTATTGCCCACTTTCTTTTTTTCTTTATAAGTAACATCCTGAATGTCAGAAAGGAAAAATGAGCATCCTAAACCTGGGTGTATATTGGGTATAGGGAGGAGGAATTCCTCATTTCTTTATACATTAGGTAATTTCCTTTTCTTTTTCTCTCTCCTTTAACCTGCAGTACTCATATACTTAAGTTGTGAGCAAAAACACATTCTCCATGAGAAACAGAAGGCTAAACATAACTGGACAGGGTTTGATATAGTAATCAGATGAAATTTGCATACAAAAATCTCTAAAATTAATTATAGGCGGGTACTTTTTTTTTGTCTATTTCCAAATCACTATAATTTTTAAGTGATATAATGAACCCGCTCCCTTGCTCTTTCTAAAGTGTTCCTCCATTACCATGAAAACAAACAAAAAACAACTGAACAAAATACGAAAGAAATTTGTATTTTCCTCATAAACCTCCAGTGCATTAGGCTCTTTAACCAAAATGGAAGCTCTCATTCCCTTCCTACCCTCGCCAAGACCCACTTGCTTCCTGTGTCACCATCACACTCTTAGTCATCTTCCTCCAGCCAGAGACTCTGACACTATCTCAGGACACTCCCTTCCATTCTTCTGTACCTCCAGCATCCGAGTCCTGGAAATTTTACTGTCTAGATACTTCTAGAACACATAACTTTTTGTTAATTTCTACCATTATTCTCATAGGCCACGCTCATCTTATCCTTGACTTGTGACAAATCTCTGGTCTTCTTTGCTTGCATCTTAGAAATTCAACCAAAACGCAAAACTGAACTCCCTACTAAAACCCATTCAAGGATTTACATATTAAAGGCTCTGTTGCATAGCATGGCATATGAGTCTGCCTGTGACCTGATGCTGCTCTTCCTTGCCATAGCCCTCAATTTGTACTTTAAACTCTAGGATTAGGAACAAATGTAACTGGCCTTCATGATAGGTGAGTTTTAAATATGTCCCCCCAGATTCCCAGCACCTGGTTATTCACTCAAATACTAACTGGGTACTACTGTGAAGGGTACTAATCAGGTAACCTGAAGAGAAAGAGGGCAGCTGGGTTGTTCAGGTGGGCTCAGGGACCTCACCACAGTCCTTTTAAGCACACATCTTCCTACAGCTGGAGGCGGGGCAGGTGAGACAGAGAAAGTTGAAGATAAGAAGAGCTTGACCCACAGCTGCTGGCTTTGAAGATAAAATGGACCATCAACCAGGGAAAGTAGGCTGAGAACTACCTCAGCCAATAGGAACCAAGGAATCAGGGACTGCAGAATTGAACTCTGCCAACATCCCAAAGGACAAGTGGAGGCAAGACCTCCAGAGTCTTAAGACGAGAGCCCAGCCTGACTGCTACTATGAGTTCAGCCTCATGAGACCTGGAGCAGGGACATCAGCCAAGCCCATCAAACTTCCGACCTATAGAACTGTAAGAGAATATGCTTCTATTACTGTAAGATGTTAAGTGTATTCATTTCAGCCATCTTTTAATTCTATTCAATTGTCTGTCTGAATAAAAAACACATGTTTTGTGTCCCTATAACTGTAGAAGTATATATACACACAGCCACCAGCCTAGAGTGGTTATGGGTATGTGTACAGACACAGATACAGTTATGCATCACTTAATGACAGAGATACATTCTGTGATCTCACCATTGTGTAAACATCATACAGTGTCCTTACAAACTACAGGCTGTAGCCTACTACCTCCCTAGGCTACAAGCCTATACAGTGTGTTGCTATGCTGAGTATTGTTGGCAATTATAACACAAGGGTAAGCATTTGTGAATCTAAATGTATATAATCCTAGAAAAAGCACAGTAAAAATACAGTATTAAGGATAAAAATTGGTTCAAGTAACTTCATTATAATCTATGGGCCCACCATAATAAATGCAGTTTGTCATTAATCAAAACATTGCTATGTGGCCTCTGACTCTATATATGGCCACCAAGTCTGTGCATGACCTGGTGGTCATATATACCTTTGACCTTACACAATTATGGGAGCTGGTTAAACAGTCCAAGTAAAACTGTTGTTCTTGCATCTGTGCTGAAGCTTGAAGTCAGAAGGGTAAGCACTTCGAAAGAGGAAAAAAATTTGTAAATTGATGGGGAGAGAGAAGACAAGATGGAACTCAGAAGTGTGAACCAGAATTCATGATAAACTGGAACCCACACTGCATGCTCAACACCCTCAAGCTTCCCCGCTGAGGCTGAGGGGTCTTTCCTGATAAAGCTGAATGCACAGCTAGCCCAGAGTTGAGCAAAGCTGAGGGAGGATGCGGTGGGAGCTGAGCAGCCCCCTCCTTTGTTGCCTGAGGCTAAAGGGTGAGGGAGCAGATAGAGAGCTGTGTACCAGCTGCAGTAGCAAGAGTGCCTCCACACCCACTTTCTCAGCATTAAAGAAACAGGGTTGCCTCTTCTGCCATCCAGATCTCTGGGACCCATGCTAATATGGGATTCTGGGAATTATAGTTTCATTTTAGCTAAGTTGATACAACATAAATCCTCTACATCCCACCCACTGTCAACTTTTCCAAATCCACCTCCTTTAACTGTGTTTAACCTACAGATAAAGACACACAATGGAAAACATAGTGACCTTTACCCCAAAGCTACAAAGACTATTTACCCAACGTTAGGTGATGTTTGTTCCTCTTCTACTGAGTCACATTTCTCCTTGACATCCTTAAACTTTAACACTGAGGTATAAGGTTAGCTACTATTAACATCTATTATATGGTAGGAGAATAAAACAAAGGAAGAAAAATATATTTTTATATCAAAATGAGTAAGAATACTCAAACTAAGACAGTCTTTGTTTTGATAACTCATGATGTGGTCATAGTTGATAAGTAAAACCACCATCCTCTGCTACCCACTCCCTTGCCCTCAGCAACCCCTCCAGATGGTCACTGCTCCTTGCCTAATATAGTTATCTAAACCTTAATTCCCACAGATTCAGCAGTCCTGCCTGAGTTTGGCTGATGCAATTTTCCACTGACTCAGTCCAGAATGTGGGAAAACTGAGAGGTGCCATATGGGGTCCCCTGCATTCTAGACATGCTCCTCTTTCCCCCCATTGTGTAGCAGCCGCCCAATCCCACCTTTATAATCAGGATCAATCATCTCAGCCAACACAGTAGCTCTCTTCTTTGCCTGATAGTTTGCTGGCATGAATTGCCTAAAGAGGCGGCCTCAACTTTCAATTTTGTGGAGCCATCACTGTGTTTTCAGGTGGAAACATTTCTCATTGGAAATCTAACACATCTAAGATTACCAGACTCGTTAAGTCATGAGTACAGGAAGCAAAAATTTCACTAGTTGATCTTTAGTGAAAATGGCTACCCCATTTCTAGCCCTTCGATTCCTAGATCTGTATATTTTAGCTATGGTCATAATAGTGCTGCCTATTGGTCATTGATTTAGAGCATATGCCATATTCTGGAGGCCATTACCCCAGGCCTCATGTGGCCATCCGTGACTGAGTCTTCACAAAACCGTTCTACCATTCTATCAGGCCAGCTGCTTTTGAATAAGGAATGTAATCATATCAGTGAATTCCATGAGCTTGAACTTTCTACTGCACTTCATTAGATATTATCACTTGGAACAGGGTCATTAATGACTCTAAATCTAACCGCATCAGAGAATCAATTTTGATAACACAAAACCTATTCAGAGAACCCGCCCTAAAGGTTCTGTTCCTGGGGAACAACTTCCAGTATCAAATCACTCAAAGTTCAATTGGAGAAGCCAAGCATTTGGTTTTATTGGAAGAATTTGACCTTATATATTTGTGGGACCTTGTTAAATAGTTCATGTAAGGCTGTTATCTTTCTTTGTATTTGGTGCTGGAATTTGAGGCTACTGGGAAGGGAAAATGCACATGAATCAGGGGAGACCTGGAACCTACAGGATGAACTAGAAGTTATGTTGGTCTCTTACTGGCTTACTGGCTTCAAGCCTCCAAATTTGATGGCCTGGGAGTCCTCTGGGAGCTACACATGTACCTGGCCCCAAAGCCAGTCAAACTGAAGAAGGATCTGGTAGGAGCTGATGTAGCTGCTGGCCTGGTGCTGTCTACACACAAACAGGGTGAGCCGGGGAATCAGTGATGATATGTTGAGAGCGGCAACAGAGTTTGGTCCACTGACTGCTAAGCATAAAATACCTCTGCTTTCCTTTCCTCATCTAAACCTCATGCAGAATATCTTTTATGGTCCACACTAATGTGGAACTGTTCAGAGCAGAGCACTGTGAAAAATTGAGTTTCATCCTAGCTAAATTGGAATAGCACAAATCCACCAGAATATGTAACCTTTGGAGTTCACATACCGAAGTGAAACAGATCCCACTAATGAGACAGAAGTCCTTCTAATTAGTTTGAAACAGCAGTGGAATGCTGGCTTTAATATTTTCAGTTGTAAGTGTTTTAACCACTTTTTCTGTCCTGTAGAAATTCAGTGATTATTTTCAGAGCTGTTGTTGCTGGCAGTCAAAATCTTTATTAAATAACCCAGTGCCTTCTGCTCATGGTATATTATGTTGAACAGACAGAGGGAGTGTGCTAAGTTCAGAACAGAACATGGAGGTACAATTGGACTGTGGCCAGATGGTTTTCTGTCTAAACATAGTTCAATGCAGATAGGATCTGTTTCTTGTTAAAAGTTTTTACATCTGGCTCACTAAACAAACTTTTTTTCTATCATTTTATTTTCAAAAGGAATGTGATTACATATTTACCTTTTCAGATTTACTTTTCTATTTTGAAGATTTAGCATCAGTTGAGAGATGAAAGTAATGACTATTTGAGGACAATATTGATTCTTATGTTATAGATATTGCTAGAAGTTGAGAGGTCTGGTGGAGCACGAGGAGACATCTTTATTCCTTTCTAGATTCTAATAAAATAGATTATAGGCTTCATTAGCTCTTGATCATGCCTGGACATCAAGGCTTCTGTAAACTATGGTGGTCATATAGGTTAGACTAAACTAATTTAACCTTTGACCCCCTAACCCTCCAAGTCTTAGGGACTGGTTTTGAGGACAGACAGCCAAACCTGAAGAAAAGATACTAAGTACATTTGTACATTCTATTATGGTGCAAGATTAGCAGGCTGGCTCATGCACCATCACTGGTAGGACAGGGAGAAAGTAAGCAATCACAGGCCTTTATGTGTTGGCGGGGCAAATGAGCTTCTGGAAGAGGGGAGCAGAAAATTCAAAAGAGGGCTGGGATGAATGAATGAGCATGAACCATAACTGATTTCACGGAGGTTCCTGAGGGCAAAAATGAACTATGTATCTTACCCCTGAAACCCTGGGTCATTCTTTTTACTGGTGGTGGGAGAGCAAGAGGTCTGAAGAAGTCTCCCCAGTCCTCTCTCTTTGTGGACAGAGAAGGGAGCAGATGTCCCGAGTTGCAGAAATGTGAGCTGGCATGGATGAGGACTGTCCCTCTACAGACGCAGATGTGTGCAGCACTACAGTTACAGACTGCTTTCATATAAGTATCCAGAGATCCTTCACAATCATTTTGTGCAGAAAGCTATTTTTCCTATGAAAACAGCAAGTACCTTTTATCCTCATTTACCAAATGGAAAGCCAACGTTTGAGGAGGTGAAATGACTAGCCCAAGGTCACCCAGATACCGTAACTAAAACTGGGACATAAAACTAGGTCTTCTAACTGCAAGCTGACTTTCTTTGTTGCAAAAAAAGAAAGTGATTTTTGTGTCTTAAGGCCTCTTAGAGGTGATCCTGCCCCATCTCCAGAAGAGGAACCTCAGGCAGCGGTGTATCCTATATGGTTTAATTAGGGAGTGCAATCCCAGGGTAGCAAGGTGAGGGAAAAGGCAAGTTATGAGAAAAGTGAGTGCCAAGGGTGGTGCCTGTGCTGGCTACTGCTCTGTAGCAAGCTAATACCGTGTTTATTAAGCACATACTCTTTGTCAAGAATTTTTCTAGGAGCGTACATGCAATAACTCCTTTAACCCTGGCAACAGCCTCAAGATGCACACAATTATTCTCATTTTATACAAATAAGGACACTGAGGTGTGGAGAGGTTAAGACCTTGCTCATGATGACTGAGCTAGGAAATGCCAGGCTGGGGTTTGAAGGGCAAAAATTGTTCAATTTACATCTATCATTTGAACTTCACCAAATCGCTAGTTGAAGCAGGGAGTTTTTATTGTGTTAAAGATTGCTGTTTAACTTTATTTTGCTAAGGGTTGGGGAGCAGAGAGCAAAGGCTGTCTTCATAATCAGGATAAATTCATTTACAAGTGGCATTTTGATCAAATTCTTAGATAATTAGGAGTTTCAATTTTAAGCCATCAACTCTCTTATTTCCCCTGGTATGTTAAAGCAGTAAAAATCCTAGAATAAAAAGTAAACAGACAGAATCAGGGTACTAGAGTTCTCTTAGTGGTGAGAGGGATAACAACACCGCACAAAATCCCCAGGCCGCTGGTGGGAATTTACGGAAGTGTTTCTGAAGTAGCTGTGAACAGTAGATATGTCCTTATTGATGGTAAAGTCAGTTTCAGAGAGGTCTAATCACAAAAGCTAGCTGAAGACCAATCCAGAGTCTCCCGGGAGCAGACAGCACTCAAAACAGATGACATTTCATGTATGAGTAAAATACTCCTGTGATTTCTTGCTTACAGGGTTTTTTCAGAGATTTAGTAAATCTTTGAAGAATTCAGTGTCCTCCAAGTTAAGAGAAGCTGCAGGAACACTCAGCAATGTCACAAGATAAAAACTGCCTGAGAACTATTGGCTTTTACAGGAAGCATTCTCAGATTCTCAGCCACTGACTTACCTTCTGCAGGTGACACCCAGCCGTGACAGCCAGCTCTCCACAGACTTTTGAAGTAGAGTGATTTGTGGGGAAGAGCATTATATAAAATCAGTTTATAAAAACAGCTCTCTTTGCATATCTAAAGCTAGAGCTAAGTCAATGTTTTAATGTTTTTTGTTCTTTTTTTTTTTTTTTTTTTTTTTTTTTTTAGCACTCCATCAAAAAGCAGGGACACCTATTTTTACTTACTATTTTATTCCCAGTGCCTAGAACAGTCAGGCCAGTAGAAACATACAATATATACCAAATGACTAAATGTAAGTGATTCTGAAAGAGAGAAGCATGTTCATGGCACACGTGCATATAATGGCTGTGGTAGTATGTACTCAGCACTGTCAGCTGGGCAGCGAGCCCTGACCAAGGGACATTGGTAATAGTAACCCATTCACAAGTGGGAAAGCCAACCTCAATCTCCTTTAAAGGAGCAACATTATACTAAAGATCAGTCCAGTCCTTTGTTTCTGATTTACACTGACCAAGCAATATTCTGAATATAATTTAGCTTCCCAGGTAACTCTTGAATTTAGTGGAAGAACGCACTAAATTATTGAGTCCATTCAAGCCCTCTCGTCCGTCTTGTCAGTTTTCTCATTGTATATTTATAAACTATAACTCTTTTAATGAATCAGTCTCCTGTGAATTTTATTAGTGTGAATCTGTCCATAAAGGTCTTCATGATGTTTGATGTACTGACAAAAATGACCTTCTAGCCCGACAAAGTTCTAGAAAGAACACAGTTTAGGGAGGGAAACAGATGTGAGCTTAATTCTTTAATAAATGTGTGAGCATAAGTAGGCAACTTTTTAAATTTTTTTAGGGAACAGAGTCTCTCACTTTATCACCCTCCGTAGAGTGCTGTGGCGTCACAGCTCACAGCAACCTCCAACTCCTGGGCTTGGGCGATTCTCTTGCCTCAGCCTCCTGAGTAGCAGGGACTACAGGTGGCCACCACAATACCTGGCTATTTTTTGTTGCAGTTTGGCCAGGGCCAGATTCAAACCGCCACTCCTGGTTTATGGGGCTAGTGCCCTACCCACTGAGCCACAGGTGCTGCTCCAACATTTTTTCTGAACTTCAGTTTCATGGCTTCCTATTATGAAAATGTGAATAGTAAGTGGAGAGGAGATTAGAAAGTCTGAGCAAAGTGCCTGCAGAGGGCCCGTAGTAAATGCAGTAAACATTATTGTCCTTTCCGCTTTCTCCACAAAGAAAAAAAAGAGAGCAGAAGGTCCAGTTCTTGCTCACCCCAAAATGATGCTGCCTGCCAGCTTGCCACCAGAAAAGCCTGCAAGTATTTATTCCAAGGACACCGCTACTCCCTATCTTCCAAACTGGGATGTCCTGGATGTAATAGCAGAGTTCGTATGACTTTAGGTGTCATAGACGATATTTGAATTTCTTCAAATATCAAAGGACCCCTCTCAACCTACACTCAGCCCTTCTAGCTTCTGTCAACCAGGTCTAGTCCTCCCAGCAGGGGGGTCTGGAAATAGCCTCTTTGCCCTAAGCCCATGGTGACCCCTAGGGCTCTGCATGCCTGTCAAGCTACAGCATCCAAATTTCTCATTGTACGGAAGGTGGCCCTCTGGCGGCACCTGCTACTTGGTCCTGACCTTAACCCTATCCTTTCCTCACTTATTACCTATTTTCCACCTTGACAACCCCTTTAAAGTTGGTTCTTTAAGAGTTATATTACTGACTGTGTAAACAAGTATGTTTTAATTTTTGACACATCTAGTGAGCCAAAAAGTCTTATTTTCATGATATAGCAACATAATTTTTCCAGATTTATTTGAGTAGGAGAGAAAACAGATGGTTTGTATGTACTGAGAGATATAAATATGGAGATTAACTTTAAAAACTAAGTAGTATTGCTGAATATTTGTCAAATGACTAAATTATACAGGATTCAGGACATTGGATTCATTAAATTCAGCCTGGATATAGATAAAAATCCTCTCATTTTAACAATTTACCTGCTCTAGGAAGAAGTTATCATCATTAATCATAATTCTAATTCAAACAAGTTTCATCTTAGAACAACTTTAGGTCCCTATTTGCTGTACTGATCTCAAACATAACTATATACATTCTCTGTATACCCTAGCCTGGATAGTTATGGCCAGCATGTGCAGTTCCACGATGGACACGTCATAGATCAGGAAAACCAGGCCAAACAAATATGCACATGAACAATAAATTGTTTTTAACCACATATGACTGACTGGCAGGTGCATTTCTGATCTGCCTCTGAATGAGCCATTTAGCCCACCAACTCATATAGCATTCTAGCAATTATCAAGACTGAACTTTGAGAAACTAAATTAACTCAAGTGAAATTTATGTTCAATAAAATGTACTTTTTGAGTGCATAGTGCCGGTAGCTGTGAGACCACTACATGGATAGACAGGTTCTATTCTCTAAATTTCCCTCAGGTGCTTTTTCAGTAAAATTCCCCCACCCACCTTTGAACTTCAAGTAATCACTTCTTTGATTTCCGTTACTATAAATTATGCTTGTTCTTTTGGATGTTTATACAAATGGAATTTTATAATGTGTCCCTTTGGTGTCTGGCTGTCTTTACTCATCATCTTCTGGAGACTTGTTGATGCTGTTGTATATGCCAGCAACTATTTCTTTTCATACTGAATGTTACTCCATTGTACAGATATACCACAATTGTTTCTCCATTCACCCAATTAAACAGACATTTGGGTTATTTAGAGTTTAGGGCTATTGTTGGGAGTGGTGGATCACACTTATCATCCCAGCACTCCGGGAGGCCGAGGTGGATGGATTGCTTGAGCTCAAGGAATTGGAGACCAGCCTGAGCAAGACTGAGACCCCTGTCTCTACCACAAAAAAAGAAAAAATAGCTGGGCATTATGGCAGGCCCCTGTAGTTCCAGCTACTTGGGAAGCTGAAGCAAGAGGATCGCTTGACCTCAAGCATTTGTGGGTGTTGTGAGCTACGAAGACACCAAAGCACTCTACCCAGGGTGACAGAATGACACTGTGTCTCAAAATAAATAAATAAATAAACAAATAAATAAATAAATAAATAAATGAGAAAGTTTGTGGCTATTATGTATAAAAGTGTTATTTATATACATGTACATGCTTTTTTGTGAACACAAATTTTATTTCTTTTGGACAAAATATTTAGAAGCACAATTGCTGAGTCCTATGGTAAGTATATGTTTAACTTTATAAGAAATTGTTGAACTGTTTTCCAAGGCATTTATGTCATTTTTCATTCTGTCAGATATCATGAGAGTTCCCGTTGCTCTGCGTCCTTGACAAAATTTAATTTCAGATGTTCTGCAGGGTGTATTTCAACATGATTTGACTTCATATTTCTCTGACGACCAGTGATGCTGCACATCTTTTCCTGTGCTAATAGCCGTTGGCCTAAATTCTTTTGAAAAGTGTTTGTTCACATTATTTGCTCACTGTTTTGTTAGAAACAGGAATTGCAAGTATTTTCCCCTAAGCTGGGGATTGTCTTTTTTATTTTCTTGATGCTGGATTAAGAAAAGCAGTAGTTTTTAATTTTGGTGAAGTCTAACTTGTCAATTTTATTATTTCATGTTTTGTGATTTTTGTGTCTTATTTTAGAACTATTGGTCTATCCTAAGGTTGTGAAGATTTTCTCCTATGTTTCTCTAGAGGTTTTATAGATTGTGCTTATATGGTTAGGTTTATGATCCATTAGAAGTAATTTTTATATAAGATACATAATGTATTTCCATGTATGTAGATATCCAATTACATTGGCACCATTTCTTGAAAAAGTATCTTTTCTCCATTGAGTTAACTGTTTATGTGCTGCCTGCCTCTGCCTTCACTTTTTCTCCCATTGGCCTATTCTTCCAACAATACCACATTGTCTAAATCACTGCAGCTTATGGGAAATTTTGAAGGCAGATAATATACAAAACTGCTCTTCATTCTCAAAATTGTTCTGGCTATTTTATGTTTTTTGCTTCTCCATACAAATTTTAAAATCACTTACCAATTCCTACCAAAAATTAAAAAAAAAAAAAATAGCCTGCTTTAAATGTTGACGGAGATTGTGTTGAATATGTGGATCAATGTAGAGAAAATTGACCTCTTATCCATGTTGAATCATTTAATCCATGAACATGATATATCTTAATAATTTAAGTCTTATTTGATTTCTCTCATCAATATGTTATAGTTTTTATTGTACAAGTCTTAAACATATTCTATTACATTTATTTCTAATCATTTCATGTTTTGATTCTATTCAAAGGGTATTTTTTTAAATGTAAATTTTTATTTGTTGTTAATACATAGACATACAATTGAGTTTCATATACTTACTATGTTGTCTGTAACCTTGCTGAACACACTCTTTATTTCTTTTCTTTTCTTTCTTTCTTTCTTTCTTTTTTTTTTTTTTTTTTTTTTTAGAAAGAGTTTCCCTATGTCACCCTTGGTACAGTGCCGTATAGAGTGCCGTAGCGTCACAGCTCACAGCAACCTCAAATGCTTGGGCTTAAGTGATTCTCTTGTCTCAGCCTCCCAAGTAGCTGGGACTATAGGAACCTACCACAACTCCCAGCTATTTTTTTTGTTGTAGTTGTCATTGTTGTTTGTCAGGCCTGGGCTGGGTTTGAACCTGCCAGCTCCAGTGTACGTGGCTGGTGCCCTAGCTGCTGAGCTATAGGCACCAAGCCCACACTCTTTATTTCTGACAGGATTTTTGTTTTGTAGATTCCTTAAACTTTTCTGCAATACTATCATGCCATTTATAAATAAAAACAGTTTGACATCTTTTTTTTTTTTTTTCTAATAGCATGCCTTTTATTTCTTTTTCTTGCAATGATAAGGATTACAACATTGGATAGAGGTGGTAAGCACAGGAGAACTTGCCTTACTCCCAATCTTAAGAGGAAATCATTCATTTTTTAACATTAAGTATGATGTTAGTTGCAAGTTCATCATATGTGCATTGGTCAAACCAAGGAAGTTCTCTTCTGTTCCTAGTCTGGAAAGAAGTTTTTGTCTTGAATGGGTGTCGAATTTTGTCAAATGCATTTTCAATTTTGTCAATATGCATTCATGAGATAATATGAGTTTTCTTCTTTATTCTGTCAATTAGTTGACAGTGATTGATTTTAAATGTTAAACCAATCTTATATTCTGAGATAAAGGCCATTTGATCCTGGTGTATTATCCTCTTTGCACATTTCTGAATTCAATTTGCTAACATTTTGTTAAGGACTTTTGAATGACATTCATAAGAGACTTTGGGTTGTAGTTTTCTTTGCTGTAATGTCTTTATCTTGTTTTGGTATCAGGATAAACTGCCTTCCTAAAATATATTCCCTCTTCCTCTATTTTCTGAAAAGTTTTGTATTACATCTGCCTTAAATGTTTGGTAGAATCCACCATAGAAACCATCTAAGCTTGGAGTTTTCCTTGTGGAAATATTTTAAGTTATGTATTAAATTTTCTTTTCTTCTTGAGTTAGTGTTGGTAATGTGGTTCTTATAAGAAATTTGTCCAATTTTAGTTTTTCAAACGTCTTATGAAATAACTTTTATTTCTTTTGAAGTTTTATAATTTCTTTGTAATAGTCCCCTACCCTCATTTTAACATATGTAAGATTAATAGTTATATCTGTTCTTCCATCCCTAATATTGGTAATTTGTGATTTCTATTTATCTTGCTAGGGACTTATCAATTTTATTATTATTATTATTTTTTACAATACCAACTTCTTATTTCATTGATTTTTCTGTTATGCCTGCTTTCTTTTTCACTGATGTCTGTTTTTATCATTCTTATCTCCTTATTTTTACTCATTTTAGTATAATTTCCTTTTTTACTTACCTCCCACCCCAGCTTTCAGGTGGCAGCTTAGATTCAGGGGTTATCAAACTATAGGCCATGGGTCAAATTAAGCCCATTACCTATTTTTGTATGGCCTATGAGCAGAGAATAGCTTTTACATTTTTCAAGTGTTATAAAAGAGAAAGAGAGAGAGAAAGAGAGAAAAAGAAGGAAACAGGAGGAAAAGGAGAAGCAGCAGCTTGATTCAGAGTTTAACATACACATCTTCAGCTTATCAAAATCTATTTTTGCTTTCAATGCTCGGTTCTTATTCAAAGTGATCTTTTAAATAACAAAATGTGTCTAGAATATTCAGCCACATAGGTATTTCCCATTTATGGCACTCTTCATCCCTTTGTGTAGATTTAAGTTTCCATCTGCATCATTTTCTTCCTATCTGAATAACTTCCTTGAACATTCCTTGCAGCGCAGGTTTGCTGTCAAAGAGAGGTTCCTGGGCTCATGGCTTTGCATAGCAAGCCCCTTGCATTTTAAAATCTCAATTATATCAATGTTTTAATAAATATATTTATATACATATTTCAATTTATATAAATAGAAATCTATGTTTTAATATTTATATGAAACTCTGGCTCCCTTTACCTGGCAGAAATGAAACTCCAGGCCTCCACGGTTTGCTGTCAGTGTTAATGGTTTAAGCCCCATTTAAAGTGTTCATTTCTGTATAGTTTCTGGTTTCTGAAGATGTTAATCTTGTTTTTAGAATCCTGAACATATAGATTTGGTTTTCAATCTTCCCATTTTATCTATCATTGCTATCAGTTTGGAGCAAGAACTGAATGTATAAACTCAGCTCTACTATCTTAACCTGAAACGCACGGTAGGCATTTGTGTTTTACGTGCAGTAGTATTAATTAGTATGAATTGGTCAAAAGATCTTATTAAATGGAAGTAAACTAGTTAAATAAAGCAGAGGACAGTCCATATCCTATTATAACTTACTAAAGTTAGTATGTCAAATTTTTAATTCATACATACAAAGAATATTTAATAAGTATATTTTGATTACTATAATATACTTAGTATAACTTTCTGTGTAACCTGATTTTCTAACTCTTAAGAGTATTTTCTAGGAGCACTCATTTTTTTAACATGTTAAAATATGTTTTAAGGTCCAAAATATCCATGCAAGTTATGTGTTTTATCAGAATTATTTACAGCTATCTACCAAGCTTACAAAATACCGTATATACTCAAGTATAAGCTGAGATTTTTCGGCACAAAATTTGTGCCGGAAAAAACTCGGCTTATACTCGAATATATATGGTGCTTCATTTCTACTCCCTACAACCAATAAATTATTACTAACTTATGTTCATAAATACCCCCCAAAATGAAAGCAACTGTGAAGAGAAGACTGTCCTTGACCACACAAACAAGGCATCAAAACAAGTCAGGCTGCAGCCAAGTAGCCCAAGAGTTCCACACATCCCCCATCCACATCCCCTATTGCAAAAGGAATTGTGCTGAAATTATGCAGAAGAACTTTTTTTTTTTAATAACTGCTAGCTTTGTAGAATATCATCGATTAGTGCCCAAAAATGATAAAGGGAATATTCTGCTTTCTTTCTTATATGTACTTTACTTGTTTGAAGCTGCGTTCTTAGCTAAGACCAATGGCGTACCTAGTTAATTATCTCTCCTGCTTGCACCCTCGTCTACTGCACTGTCTGCTACTGCCCATGTCTGCTCTGCAAGGGGAGCCTTGGCTCTCTTTCAGTTCCCATAATAAGAATGGACAGTCAACCCAGATAATTCAGGACAAATGTTCCACTGGGGCCCTGAAGCATCTTGCTTGTTAGCCATATTAATCACATTAACTACATAATGGCCAAATTCCATTTTGTTCTGTCTGGTATTGAGATAATCTTAATGTTTTATTATTAAACTGTGTAAATTCTTTGTTACCTGATTGGCTTATCTGCAGCAGCAGAAGGTAAACATCATTCACTAAAGATTTTTTTTCTAGGATATGGGTTCCACATTGTAGGGATTAATAATAATAATAAAGGAAGACAAATTTGCTAAGCAGCAATCATATTTCCCACTTGGCTTTATCCCTGTGACCAAATCAATAAAAACAAGAGAATTATGACAAGTTGTGCATACTCCCAGTTTTTAAATTGCCTTTTCCATTTTGGCTTTCTACATCTTAGCACCACGGATGTTTTAAGCCAGATAATTCTTTGTCTGGGAGCATTGTAGGGTGTTCAGCAGCCATGGCCTCTGCCCACTAGAGGCCAATACGTAAGTCTCGCAGGACAGGACCATGAAAATGTCCCAGGCATTGCCAAATGTCCTCCAGGCGAGACAGGTAGAATCATCCCTTATTGAGAAAGAAACATTGCTTGAATTTCATAGTTTTTTCAGGAAAATATTGGTATTTTATTATTTCACTGTTTTGGGTATGACCTAAGATTTTGTCTATGCAGAACCAGCCTCTATAATACTACCTTTTCTTTTATTCTAAACACAGTTAATAAATGTTATGAATTAAATAATCTGAGATATTATCACCGTACCCATCCTCAGACAACAAATACAAGAACTACTATTTGCCCAGAGATGGACACTCAGCAAAGATACCAAATCCTGTGCCCCTAGACAGACTTTAAAGCTATCTGGGGAGATCCCTAAACCAAGGTTAGATTGGCACTTAAATCTTCTTAATTACGAAACTTTATCAATTCTGTATTTTTAATAAGTAAGATGAATTTTGCAACCAGTT
Organism: Loris lydekkerianus; assembly: GCA_963574355.1. NCBI lineage: Eukaryota > Metazoa > Chordata > Mammalia > Primates > Lorisidae > Loris > Loris lydekkerianus. Next base: position 38,484 of record CAUYPK010162143.1, read on the forward strand.
TACTCGAAACATTTCTATTGCAAGAGCCTCTTGATGCATATACAATCTCAATATTGCTTGACCACATGGTGATTCATATAGAACTCTGCTGATTCATTACAAATTGAACATAATACAGATGTTTTAGATCTGAAATGAATAATTCACACACATAATGTTTCTCTTGACCACTTAATAGAAAATGGCTTAGCTTCTAAAAGCAGATTGATAGCCATGACTTTCACACAAATCCAAATGCTGCTCTTGTCTATCCACATTTTAGGCTTCCTTTCAAAAGTCCTGATATGTGACTTAATTTAATATCATTTACACATCAATATCTCCAGATTGGCTCTTCAGCTCTTGACTCAGTGCTTTGCAGTCATTTTTGGATGTGTGTAGGAATACTCTGTAAGCACAGTCTGTGAGCACTGACGCTGTTGGGTAACTAAATGGACTAGAAACACGCCACAGACAGGTGAGTGTGAGTCCAAAGGAATATGGACTTGCTGGATAGTGTTCACACCACAAATACGACAACAGAACTTAACAAGACTCTCTAAAAAATACTTGTTAAAAGGGTACATACTTAGCACTGTATGTGAAAAACATATTCACTTTTTGTAGAAACATATGAAGAGAGAAGTGAAAGGAATAATTATAACAAATATATAAATAAGTTAGGTTGATTTATTAATTTTCTTTTAAATTATTTCCCTGGGATTTGGAAGACGCAAGTAAACAGAAGAGAGAAAGAAGTGACTCACCAATCGAGAAATATAATTGTTAAACATTTTTGAAAGACACATAACCTGGCTGGCAGTCTAACATATGGAAATAAAATCGAGGTGCCATTTTTTGTTTTGTGTGTATTAAATTAGAAAGAATATTTTCAACGTGCAATATCAAATAATGATGATAGTTTCTCTGTAACTTTCATATGTTATCCAGTAATTACTAATTATTTCTTTTGGAAAACAGATTGGGAATTATTTACAGAGCAATCTATAACAATCTTTCAGTTTTCAAACATACATGTGCAATTTGATCTGATAGTTTTGCAGTACTAAAATTTATCTTAAAGAATGTGTTTCTAAAACTAGGATTTCTGAGTCAGAGGTATCTCTTACCTTAATCTGTAAAGCATCATAGCAAATTATTTATCAAGAAACACAATTAAAAATCTATATTAAGTAAATAAAAGTCAACATACAAGAAAACTAAATGAATGATAATATAAACTCTATTATTTACCAAGAAACAAAAGCTACTAAAAAAAAGCCAGGGTTCCTACAATATGGAAATGTTTACATAAATTACTGAACATCCACTTAATACAATATAATACGGCCACTAAAATATACTTGGAAAATATAATATATGAAATATAGAATTGCAATTAAATAGTAAAAGAAGAATATTTAGAAGAAAGAGAACTAGAAGTCCCATCACAGCAGGGATGCATGCCTTTCCAACACAGATTGCACTTGATAAGGACACAAGATGGCACAGGAGGGAGTTCAACCATTTGGCATCTGAAAGACTTGCTCTGTTAAAAACAGACTGATACATTTTTGCTTGCTTGGGTGAGAATTTCAAGACTAAGGCAGGAACAGGGGAATGACTCACTCCCCAGCAGGATATAATATAGTACATTAAGTGGTTTACATTTTGCAAAGCAAACTCCTTCACATTCAGGGTTTCATCTCAATTTTGGTGAAACTCATTAGTGAAGAACTGTTTCAGAACATGCAAGTGATAGGGATCCTGGGAGTAGGGGATTGGGCCATTGGAGGGGTCACAATAGTTAAGGAAGGGGAAATCTAGGCCTAAAATCTTAGGTTTTGTTACACCTTGTAAAGGGGCTTCCCAAAAGCTCAGTGTAACCAGATGAGGGGAGATGGTTAGAGAGATGTGGGTGGGTGAGGGGTCTAGAAATTTAAATTCTAATTGTGAAATTATCACAACAGAGCATTTTTTTAAAATCATGGTGACTGTTGAGAATTTTTAAGTATACCAGCAAATGGCAAAGGAAGGACAGGGAAAAGGACAAGAACAAAAGGAGGACAAATGAGAATTAAGTGAGTAAGAGTCAATCCTAAATTAGTTGATGTCTGTTCTAACCCTAAGGATTAGAGAGGATTAAAAACCACACAGAAAAAAGAGGGTCACTTTTCAGGTCACGTGGTATAATTTTAACATATATCAATCAGAAAGCACCATTTCCCTGCCCAGAGCCCCCCCCC
>CAUYPK010162156.1:0-32594 GCA_963574355.1 Loris lydekkerianus
AAGGCTATAACCCAACTATACCACAAGACTATGAGGAAAGGACCAAGGAAGGGGAAGGGAGGGGGGAGGTTTGGGTGGAGGGAGGGTGATGGGTCGGGCCACATCTATGGTGCATATTTTTATCTATAATAAAAAAAAAAATTAATTAATATAAAAGAATTTCATCAGTTTTCAGTAGCAGAGATCTGGAAAATAGTCGCTTAAATATATAAGGCTTTATATTGTCATATAAGGAGGTCCTGGCTTTGCCTGTCCATGTGATATTCATAGCAGCTCTACAAGTCATCACTGGCCTGCTCGCCCATCTCTTCAGAATAGCCCTGCCTTCCTGGCTGCTGGAGCTCCAGGCACCACTTCCCTATCCCAGGAAGCAGAACAGAGAAATAGGAGGGACATATATCCTCCCATTTTAAACAAGAGACGTCTCAAAGTACCACATTACCCTTCTGCATACATCCGTCTTCCATCTGTCTTCAAGGAAGGCTGGGGAATGTGGTCTCTTAGCCAGTTGATAATGTGCCTTGCTGAAAATTGGGGAATCTTACTAAGGAGCAGGCCACTTCATATTTGATGATGATGCTGATAAGGTAGCAGAATATTGGCCAAAGGACGTCTCCTTGGGGAGAAGGTAAAGAGATTGAGGTTTAAAAGAGTAAATGGCTAAGATAATAGAAGACTCTCAAGTCAGTTTACTCAAAGAAGAGTATTATAGAATTCCTTTTTCTTTCTAACATTTAAAATAATATTTATTGAATTATTTTATGATTCCCAAAATAGTCCTGTTTTTCTTCATAGAAAATACCAGGTTAATAATAGCCACTATTTACTTAGCACTTTTTTTTTTTTTTTTTAGGCTGGGGCTGGGTCTGAACCCGCCACCTCTGGCATATGGGGCCAGCGCCCTACTCCCTTGAGCCACAAGCACCACCCCCAACTTAGCACTTTTTACATGCAATGTCATGACTGTCATGGCAAGAAGAACTCATGCCCATTTTATTCCAAGACAAAAACTGAAGCTCAGAGGTTCACAGAGTATTACTGAAGCTGGAATTAGAATTCCAGGCTATCAACTTCAAAGTGCTCTGAATCATCACACATGGATTATACAATCCTCTAAACATATCCTTTCAAATCCTAGTTTCCCAAAACAAAAAACCTAAACAGTCACATCTTTTGTAGATAAAGACCTATTATTTACCTAATACATTTAACCACTTTCTATAAAAGTTTTGTCTGAAGGAGACTGGCAGCATTACTATTTATAGTTATGCTGCTAATCAACCTTCAACTATTTATATAACATGTAAAAAAAAAAAAACAAAACACCGCTCACATATAAAGAAAGCAGGTCAATGAAATGTGCACAAAATAGACTTGTTCATTTTGGAAAATTTGGAAAAAAGAAGATAAATCTCCCACTTCCTGACCTCAGAGGTAACCCTAATTAACATTATGTGTGCTTTACCCCAATTTTTTAATGCATAAATAATTAATTTTTAACAAATGAAAAGTGATCATCCTTGTTGTTTGTACTGGTTTTAAACTGCACTTTTTTGAAAAAAAGAATGCGGTGAGCAGTCTCCCTCCTTCGTCTGTCTCCCACCTGGGCCCCGCACCACGTCCACTGCTGGTGATAGTTGCTGTGTATCATATCAGAGTTTATTTTTGTACATTTCACCAAAAACAAACTTTCCCCCTTCCACTGTTTACAGAAATGCCAGCCCATCACACAGGGCTCCTCACCCTGAGATTTTTACTCGCACACTGTTATGCACCTTGTGTTCTGCCATATAAGCCCAGAGCTTCTCTCTTCCACAGCTTCCCGCCTGGTGATGGCCCCATTTATTAAACAGCTCCCCACTGATGGGCACTTGGTGGTTTCTTAATCTTTGGTTATTACAAACAATCAGCAGCCTTTCATGGCTCTCATTTGCACTCACATGCAGACCCAAGGACTGAATGACAAGAAGCAGAACTGGCAGTCAAGTGCGTTTGTAATTTTGATAGGCATTATCAAGTTGCTCTCTACACTGAGCATCCCTCCACCAGCAACGTATGAAAGGGTCTGTTACCTTCATTAAAAGAGCATATTTTTAACATTTTTTTTTTAACAGATAAAGCCTCACTTTGTTGCCCTATGTAAAGTGCTATGCTGTCATAGCTCACAGCAACTTCCAGCTCTTGGGGTTAGGGCCTTAGGCAGTTGCCTCAGCCTCCCAAGTAGCTGGGACTACAGGCATCCACCACATTGCCCAGCTATTTTTTTATTGCAGTTTGGCCATGACTGAATTTGAACCCACCATCCTCGGCATATGGGGCCAGCACCCTACTCACTTAGCCACAGGCACCACCCCATAAGAGAGCATATTTTCAAACTTCTGAATTTTGCCACTCTGATGCATTTGTTTAAAAAAAAAAATCTATCTTGGCATAGCTTTAATTTGAATTTTTCCTATTATAAGCAAGGCTATAGCTTTAAAAACATTCCTGTCTTACAGGTGTTTCTGTTCATTGCTGTGCCCTTTGTGACTATTTAACCATGCAACTTCTGGGCACACAGTGGTCTGTTTGACCAATAAGCATAAATGGAGTGGAATCTGCAAGTAAGCAGTTGCTGGTTTCCCTACATCTTATTCCTGAGGAAGAAACCAGCTATAATTCTGCTCGGTGGCACTGATTTTGATGGTTATGCATGGCTTTATTTCTAAGATATTTTAAGTCAGAAAATTAGAATGAAGAAAAAATTAAGCAGTGACTGTAAGAAAAGCAAGATGAAGCCAGGCATGAGGGCAGTAGACTAACTACCCTTGACCATGGCTACAGGCAAGTCGTATATTTTGGTCAGTCAAAGAGAGAAACGGGGTTCAAGACAGAATCCATGGTGACAGTGCCCTGGTGGAACCTGGCTTTTCTGAGGCTGTGACAGACTAGACAGAGCTCTGAGGGGAGACATTCCTGCCTCCTGTGCCCCTCAGTGTTCTGGACGCAGTGCCATGTGTTACTGGAGCAGATGAGGAAGTAACAGGACAGGGAGAGAGGTGGTCAAGCTAATGGGAAAAGAAGACAGAGGAAGAACTTAGTAGCAAGAAATAAGGAGAAGGCTGGGAATAGTGTGGCTCACGTCTGTAATTCCAGCACTCTGGGAGACCGAGGCAGGTGGATTGCCTGAGCCCAGGAGTTTGAGACCAGCCTGAGCAGAAGTAACACCCCCGTCTCTAAAACTAGCTGGGCGTTGTGGTGGGCACCTACAGTCCCAGCTACTCAGGAGGCTGAGGCAAGAGGATCACTTGAGCCCAAGAGTTTAAGGTTGCTGTGAGCTATGACACCACAGCACACTACTGAGGGCTACTAAGTGAGACTCTGTCAAACAAACAAACAAAGAAACAGAACTAAGGAGAGAGGTGGGGAGAAAACAGCTCAGAAAGTGCAGTGGGCAAAGAGCAGGTGCCTCTAAATACAACCCAAAGGTGGATGGATTATTCAAGGCACAGAACAGGAAAGCATTTAGCACCGTTTATCAAACTGCAGGAGTTGTTGCAATCTGGCATCACCCTAGCTCTGCGCAATTCTTACGTTACTGTGTAGCCTGCTTGCTGCCCTGGGTCCGTCAGATTCCTTTTTGTCATCTTAGCTGCCTTTTCCAGCAAAGTCAGCTCGGGCGTTGAGCTCCGTAGAAGGAGGGATTGCTTTAAGGTGGGAGGTTGACAGCAGCACACTGGAAGTCAGCATTCCAGTTCCTAGCAGAAGGGAGTGTCATTCTAAGAATGTGTAAGAAAAGCTGGAGACCGTCTTCACATCTAACAATGACAGCATTTTGCTTCCAATGTACTTCATACATAAAATTGTCACTTTAAATCTAGATTGCAAAGTTAGTCATAATATGATCGTAGCTCTGGTGGGAGAAAATTTGCTTTAAAAGGAAGTATGAGAAGCAAAATGTTCTAAAGGTTGGTGGTAAAAGTTTATTTAAAAACCCAATGTTGTTACCTTGTCTTTACACACACACACAGACACACACACACTCAAGGCCGTTTCTCAGTATCCAAATAAACTTGTTTTGCTTCCTTTGGAGCAGATAAAACTGTCCTCTCTCCAGAAAAACCAAACAAATCCTTTTATGTTCAACACAATGTTTTGTCTTTCCAGGCATCCTACAAGCCATTACTGAAGCAGATTGTGGAGGAAATATTTAATCCCGAGAAGCCAGACCCTGTTGATATTGAGCACATGTCTTCAGGCCTCACTGATCTCCTTAAAACTGGATTTAGCATGTTCATGAAGGTAAAGTAGCCACGAAAAGGTAATCCTGAGTGTAGAAATGTTCTCTTTGCTGGGCACGAAAATGCTAGCACCCTGTTAACCCTGGTCAGCCCCGTGCAGATGACATTCTGTGTTTTAGCTCTTCTAAAATCAAGGCGATTTTTATTTACCTTCTGGTGACCAGCAGCTTGACCCTTACACAGCTGCTTCTGACCTGACACTCTGACCTGTCCTGACAGGTGGAGGACACGACCCCTCTAGGGCAGCAGGTGGGAACCTTTCCCCACGGCTCATGTTTCCACTTAACATTTGTCTATATAATACTGACTGGTCTTAGTGATAGTCCTTTGCTCTTAATTCTGGAACTTACTATGTAAGATGATGATCACTGTGCTCAGTCCTATGGCTAGAATCACCCAAACACTTGGAAATGACTTGCGCTAACTCCTAGGTAACAAGGGCTAGAATTTCTCTGGCTGAAATCTGGGGTGGGTCAAAATGACTGAACAGTCCCTTGAAGTAGGGATGAAAGGAGGGAAAAATACACAAATGTGAACTATTTTTAACACACTGTAGAGTTGCTAAATTTAAAAGGATCTAAACAAGATTATAGGCTGACCTCTCAGTCTATGATTTCAGTGTAATAACTCTTGTAAATAACAGAATGTTTTGCCAGCTTCAAAGAATCTTTGAAATCATGAATTAATCTGCATAGGAGATCTGGCCTTTCAGAGTTCAATAAATGCATATTCCAGGAAAACTAGTCCATTCCAAAACTGGAGGACCAATGCCAAAAGGTCAGACTCTAAACCACGCAGTAAACGGCTGGAGCGGACAGGAGGTCTCCTTCCTGCTGTTCTCAATTATCACCAACTTCTGTGATAATGCCTGGCTGGGCATTTTCCTTCTATTTTTTGTAATAAAGCAACATAGAAATCAGCTTCTTTAAAGTGCTCGAGGGCTCCTGTGTTGAGTGTGAGTCCAGAGTTGCCAGTGGCTCCCTGTCCTGAGTAGTCCTTCATGGTGGCTAGTCTGTACAGAAACTTCCAGACTCTACATGGTTTTCAAGCTTTTCCACGTGTGCATCCTCAAGGAAGCTTCATTCACAAGTGTGGACTTCCAGGTCCTGGTCAGTAAAGTCCAAGGATGGCCCAATTACCCATGTGTCCTTGTCCTGACAGGCTGCCGCATTTGTGGTACAGTCTGGCCCAGGGTGCAAATGAAAGATCCACCCCTCTGCAATACACAAGGTGCAGTGTGGGGAGAGGAGGCCCTGTCTCTCTTCTCTACTCCAAGGTGTCCCATAGAAATAGCTGTTATCTTAGCAGAAGGGTTCTGTGATCAAATGTTTTAGAATGTAATTGTTCCTTTGTATTCCAACATCACAGTGTCTCTAACATGCTGATGACTTTGCAGCTCTTCCAACCAAGAACGTAGAGGGTATTATGGAACACAGGCTTCTCATGTGAGGACTGTCCACTTGCACTTTCTATCACTGTTCAATGAAACAGGAAAGGTCACATTTTTGAATTTTTAGATGCTGCTGCTGAGTGCTTCCCCGTCCCTGCCTGCCCCACTGTCCCACCCAGCCTCAGGCTGCTGAGTGCTTCCCCAACTCTACCTGCCCCACTATCCTGGCCCAACCTCAGGCTACTGAGTGCTTCCCTGACTCTGCTTGCCCCATTGTCCCAGGCCAGCCTCGGGTTGCTGAGTTTCTCTCCACACACACCCAAGTTAGGGGCCATGAAGAAGTGCTCCAGCAGCTTGAGGCTGGGCTCACAGGGAGGTTTCCATGTAGTGGATTTAAGAAACAGGAATCTGTGTTCTCCCTGCAGCTGTCAGGACCCATCCCTTAGCCTGCAGCTGCACGGTGGGGCCCTGGCTCTCAGTTACTAGAACATATCATCTGTCCACAGGGGGTGGGGTGAGTCCCCGGGGGCTGGCAACAAAACCCTCTCCACCCCAGCATCCAAGGGGGAGTCCTTTTGTTTCTCAATGGGTAGTAGCTGGCTTTGCCTACCATTCCACAGAGCTCAGCAGAGACAGTTACCTCTTGTGTGCAGAGTTGAACAAAATTGGTATAAACTTAAAGAGGAACAGTCAGTAGGGCTTTGAGAACTGACTGTAATTTCCTGCAGAGTCACTTCTGAGAGGGAGGTGAAGCCATCAAGAGAAGGTGTCTGCCATTCTGCTCTGAGGCCTCTGGGGGAGGACAGAGCAGGTCAGATGGACAGTGTCCAGCCTCCAAGTTCAGATAGTTAGTCTGCAGCCTCCAGGTTCAGATAGCCAATGTCCAGCCTCAAGGTTCAGATGGCCAGTCTCTAGCCTCCAAGTTCAGATAGCCAGTCTCCAGCCTCCAAGGCTTCTCTGACTCTGCCCACCCCATTGTCCCAGGCCAGCCTGGGCTGGGTTCAGGCAGGCCAGTTTCCTGCCTCCATGTTCAGATGGCCAGTGTCCAGCCTTCATGTTCAGACAGCCAGTGTCCAGCCTCCAAGTTCAGATAGTTAGTCTCCAGCCTCCAGGTTCAGACAGCCAATGTCCAGCCTCCAAGTTCAGATGGCCAGTCTCTAGCCTCCATGTTCAGATGGCCAGTGTCCAGCCTCCCTGTTCAGTCAGCCAGTCTCCAGCCTCCAAGTTCAGACGGCAGTCTCCAGCCTCCAAGTTCAGATGGCAGTCTCCAGCCTCCAACTTCAGAGGGCAGTCTCCAGCCTCCCTGCCACATTTCCCTTGCCAGTCTCCACCCTGCGTCACACAGAATCTGTGATCAGCATGTGCTGCGGATCAGCAAGGTGTTTGCGTCCATTCTCATGTTAATCCTCATGGCAACCTTACAGGGTAGATCCTGTCATTATCTCTATTTTACCAAAAAGGAAACTGAGGCCCAGGAAGGTAGCAGTAGGAGTGAACTTCCAGAAGGCTAGGGTGGCTCTTACTCTCCACTCCTCTCCTCTTTTCTAAAGAGCACATAGGAAATGACACTGGGATTCACCCCTGAGCCACTCTCATTCCAAACCCATGCTTTTAACCACAACAGTTCTTGGCTCCAAGCATTTGCTAGGAAGTTAAATATTCATATATTCATGTGTTATTAATTATAGTTTTCTTCATGATTACTCATTAGCTCAAATGCTTTCCCGTTCTGGAATCTGTGCAGCTTGGGTATATAATCCATGCTTGGGCTGGTCTCGAAGACAGCCCATGTGTGTGAGGTTTCTTGGGGGTCATCTGCTGGTACCCTGCCCGCTTTTCTGGGACTGGGCCCAGAGCTCATTACTGACGCTCCCCAGAACAAATCTGAGCTCCAGCGTGGAGCCATGGCTGTGCAGCCCATCTCGGGTCCGCAGTCTCCAGGTTGAGATGCTCAGCGCAGCGATGCTCGCCTCCTCGCCCCTTGCCGCCCTGCTCTGTGCCTCTGGAACCCGCCCCCTCCTACTTGCCCAACTCAAGACCCACCAGTGCTGAAGAAAGAAACCAAGAGGCAGAGGCTGAGGAATCCAGTCATCCATGTGGAAGCCTCCCCGTGCCCAGGACTGTCCCAGTGGGAGAATGCAGAGCTGGAAGGAAGCTGAGTGGCACGCTGACCCTGCTCTGCTCTCACAGAGGGTCTAGCCGTGACGTGGACTCAGGGTTGCCCGAGACAGCATCTCTAGACTGTTGAGAAGCCACAGACTGGGAAGCAGGGAAATGTGTGGAAGTGGAGCCAGCAGCTACTTGCACAGGGTGCACTGTGTGTGCCTTCCAGGGCTCTGTATTTTTTGTGCACACTTCTGTGGCTGCACTCATACATTATTTTGTAATTATATACATTCGAATATCTTTCTTCAGACTATTGGTTTTCTTCAGGTATTTTTCTTTTTTTAATTTCAGATTAATATGAGGGAGGGTGTAAATGATAAGGTTACAGTGCTTGCATTTGTTAGGTAAAGTCCCTGTTGTAGCTGTGTCACATACCAAAGGGTGTGCCATATATTCTGACATTGTGCCCATGAAACGGGAGCATAGCAAGCCCTCCTTGCTCCCCTCGGCCCCTCCCTCCCTCCCCCAGCTTGAATTGAACTGAGCTTTTCTCTTGTGTGGGTTTGTATTAGTTCATCTGCTGGCTTCATATTAGGATTGAGCACATTGGATTCTTGCTTTTCCATTCTTGTGATACTTTGCTAAGAAGAATGTGTTTTAACTCCATCCAGCTTAATTTTTCTGGGTCTTTTTCTAATGATACAACTTGCACATTAGTAGATCAAGATATCAATTCAGCCTCCCTGTTCAGACTTGCACATTAGTTCAGACTTGCACATTTCTAATGATACAACTTGCACATTAGTAGATCAAGATATCAATTCAGTGGTCTGTGAGAAACATTTTTTTAATGGAAAAGAATAGAACAGACTATATCAGAATCTGTGGATCCAGCAAGGTAAAACAGCATAACCCAGTCACACATCCATAGGCACAGATGATTTAAATGTTTTTCCTACTATTGGTCACCACTGAAAGAATGGGAAGCCATGTCTATAAGGACCAGAAGGCTGAACTGGGCCTGATTCTTTTTTGCATCATCAGCATTGGCACCTGTGGGGGCCTTACATGCAGCAGGTGCTCACCTAAGGATGGCAGGGCGGTCAGAGCAGACCTGGTGCAGTCCTCATTCAGAAAGCAGCACAGCTAGAAATCCCTGCTTCCTCCTTCCAGCTACTGCCTGTGAGCCAGAAGCTGCCTTTCAGCAATTTCACAGGGGATGAAAGTTCCCCGGGGCCCCTAACAGAGGCCCTGACCCTTCTTTCCAGCAACTACTAAGCAAGGCTGAGCTGGGCACTGTTCCATCCTTGCATGGGCCCCCAAAGCAGCACCTACCCGCTCCCACCTCCCACGATGCACAGGGAGATGGCAGCCTGCCTCCACCTCTGTCAGAGAAAGCCAATGCCCTCCTCTTTCCATGCCAATGGCGTGGAAATCTGTTTCTCCCAACTTCTTTGTCTCTGCAGAACAAAACAGAAGCAAAGGAGCTAATTTTGTAGAGTAAGAAATTAAGAGTCAGAAGGAGAAAGGGCCTAATAGAGTGCAGACAGGAGGATAAGCAATACAGGAGAGGTTTGGGAGTCTCTTTCTCTCCTTTCTTCAATGTCTTAATTTTTTTAGTTCAAGTTTGTGAATACTAGCTAGCTGTCTCTTCTACATGTTCCCTCCTCGTGCCGTCTGCTCTGTTGGTACCAGCAGCACTCACATCATTCCACGGTTTGAATTTGTTTGTAAAGGGTATTGGAGAATGGGGCTAACACTCTGGTGTCACGCCAGCTGGCTTAGAACCTCGGTTCCTCCCAGTGCTAACTGTGTGACCCGGGGTACATCTTTGCACCTAAGTTTCCTCATCTGTAAAATGGGGATGACACTAGTGCCTACTTCATGGGGCTGTTATGAGAATTCAGTAAGTGAATGCATAAAAAGCACTCAGAACAGTGTCTGGCCTCTGGTCAGTGCTGTGTAAGTATTTGCTGTTATCATTTCTGTAAGTTCATAATCCTTGCCAGGCTGTGACTCGTGATAAAGAGCTGCCTCCCATATTTGTATTAATGTCCCTGCGCAGAGCCAGTGCTCAAGCATTTGGTGACCACAGCCTAATGGTGGGTGAACAAGGGAATTAAATTGAAGAGAGCAGACACACACTGTCCCTTAAGAGGTCATGAGCATTTGACTTTGGTGTCAAGTCGCTCTTGCTACAAAGGCATTGGCCAGGGGAGCCACATGCTGCGAGGTGTTTCTCTAGACCCCTTTTCTTTCTCCACTGTGAATCTAAATTGTTCAGCTCCTCAGTCTTGGGGGACATAGACTATCCTTCTTGGAGAAAACTGTAGAGAGCCAGTGAAATTCTGTCCATGGACCACAGAGGCCAGTCGGAGGTGACCCGAGCTACCCAGAACAGAGGCAGCAGCCCAACCCAGCTCAGGTCCCTGGCTGCACGGGGAGCTCGGCAGCAGTGTAGGACGCAGACACCAGGAGAGCAGGAGCTCTGCTGTGCGGTGGGCTCCTGTTGGCCTTGGAAGGCCTCAGCACTACCGGAAATGGGGGCCGCCATTGCAGGCACTTACAAGTGGGTCAGAGAGCTCAGTCTTACTTACGTACATTTCTGCAGGCAGCAAAAGTTAAGGAAAATCTAAGAATCTGAGATTCTGTGCATCAGACAAAGCCTCTGTGAGCAGGAAGTCAAGACAGCTGGATTTCGCCCTTACTAGAACCCGAATTCTGTCTGCATTGTGCGGTAACCTCTAACTTGCTCGTCTTCCTCTCTGGGTGGTGCCCCTCATGCTTTCCTGTTGAAATCAGATTGTCCCCAACATCTTTATCCTCACCTGTTCTTGTTATCTATGGCTACATAACAAGTCATCCCAAATTCATGGCTGAAAATAATATTGATCATTCATTTTGCTCATGAATCTGCACTGTGGGCAGAGCTCAGCAGGGAAGTGTCCTCCTCCAAGATGGCCTGTTCACACCGCAGCAAGTTGATGCCCAGCAAACACCAAATGGCAGCTCCACTGGGCTTGTGGGTCTTGGCCCAGGTTCTTCCCCGGTTCTTTGGCCTTTTCATGTGGCCGAAGCTTTCTCCCAGCACAGCAGCTGTGTTCCAAGGACAGGCATCCTGAGAGAGACCGCCAGGTGGAAAGTGTAATGAATTTCCTGGCTCTCCTCAGATGTCACACAGCATCACTTCCCCAGGACTCTACATCTGCCCAGGCAGTCACAAACACCCACCCAGTTCAAGGGGGGAGACAACACTGTCCTCTTGAAAAGGGACCAGGAGCATGAGGAGCAGCAAATATCATCGTAGCCCCTGTTGGAAGATTGATACACTCTTCACCTACATACATATGTGGCTGTCCTTCTGGGCGAGGGCAGTATTTGGCTGATCCTAGCAGTTTTCCTTCCAATCTAGAGAATGAAAAATCATTCATGCTTCTGATGTGGTTTCAAAATAAGTGAGCCCAGAAAGGATTTTTAATGAATGCCCTGCTTGCTGTTTGTCTATAATTTTTTTAATAATATGATAAAAAAAAAATTTCTGACAAGAAACTAAGTTGTGGAACTTTCCTCTCCCAAGTTGTTCCATCAGGGCCTATAAGGTAAATCAGGTCATTCTTCTTGTAGTTCCAAGAAAACGTTTCAAGTCAACTTGATCCGTTCTCAACCAGAGGCTGGACTTGTGGTTAGTCAGCACAGCTGCTGGTGGCAGAAGGCTGGGTGTGGTGCCTACTGGGGCCATTCTATGGGACGGGGGAGACAGCATTGGCAGAACCTGCCAAGGGCCGGGTGTGGTGCCCACTAGGGCCGTACTATGGGAAGGGGAAACACAGCATTGGCAGAACCTGTGGGGTGCTGGGTGTGGTGCTCACTAGGGCCGTCCTATGGGAAGGGGGGACAGCATTGGCAGAACCTGCAGGTTGCTGGGTGTGGTGCCCACTAGGGCCATCCTATGGGAAGGGGGGACACAGCATTGGCAGAACCTGTGGGGGGCTGGGTGTGATGCCCACTAGGACCATCCTATGGAAAGGGGGGACACAGCATTGGTGGAACCTATGGGGGGCAGGTAGTGGTGCCCACTAGGGTCGTCCTATGGAAAGGGGGGACACAGCATTGGCAGAACCTGTGAGGAGCAGGTTGTGGTGCCCACTAGGGCCGTCCTATGGGAAAGGGGGACACAGCATTGGCAGAACCTGCGGGGGGCAGGTTGTGGTGCCCACCAGGGCCGTCCTATGGAAAGGGGGGACACAGTATTGGCAGAACCTTTGGGGGGCTGGTTGTGGTGCCCACTAGGGCCATCCTATGGAAAGGGGGGACACAGCATTGGCAGAACCTGGCATTCTCCAAACAGCCAAGTCTCCTCTTTGAAATCCTTGCTCATGGAGCGCCTTGAGCTCCGTAGAGAAAAGCTTGATAGTGATCTAATAAATAAATAAAAACATACCTTGTCCCTCTCACTAGAATGTTAACTTAATTTAAAACTAGCATGTCTAATAGGCAGCACTTTGAAAGTGCATTTCTGGAATTTGTGGCTTGGATTTCAGCCTCCTGAAAATAATATATTTTATATCTACTCCATGTGTTTGGACCTCAACTTGTTTTGACTAAAGGACATGATTTGTCAAGATATTTCCTCTGCTAGAGTTGGCGTGAGGAGAGTGGGTTTTATCTAATAAAGCTGCAGGAGGCCCCTTTTACCTCCTTTTAATGTGTGTGTTTTTAAGAAGTTCTTTTTTGTTCCATTTCTTATGTGGTCATGCTTAATTGGAAAAAATAAGAAATTTATGATGAAGACTCACAGAGGATGCAAAGCTCACCTCTGGGTCCCTTATCTGAGTTGACAGGAGGGTTGCATTGCCTTGGGTGGCAAAAAAAGAAGCCCACAAGGAGAGTTGGAAAAACTCCCCAAGCAGGCTCCGAAAAGCGGGTGGGGGTGAGGGGTAACAGCTGTGACTCTTTTGTTTGGAATTAAAATGCCAACAAATTGCCATAACTGAAAGGATAATTTATTATGAGGACCAAGGGGTGGTTTGGGGAACCCAAGAGCAGGAAGGATTGGGACTAAAACTGGAAAGCCATCAAGAAACCAGTTTCCTGAGATGCAGGTGCTGGGACAGTGCCCGGCACATTGTAGATGCTCAATAAATGTTAGTGAAGTGAATGGCTGAGTAGCTACCGCACGGCTTTGGGGTGAGTTAGAATCATCTATCTTGAGTTAAGCCCTGGTTCTTGGGGCAGGTTTCTAGTTGGTCCCTGCAGGGTCAGGGGTCCATTCCAGGACCAATCTACAGTGACAGAAGTGCAGGTTCATACTGTAACTCTGTGGATGCTAGGAGCCCGTCCCCTGGGCACATAGACAGGAGCGGCTATTGGCTTGCGGGTTGGACGGCCACCTATAGAGGCATCTACAGCAGGGGTACAGGATGTGACGGGAAGAAGACAGACTTAGGGGAAGTTTGGTGCCAGATCTCGGGCAGTGAGTTAGGCATGCCTTGGAGGCATCTAGCCTAGCTTCTCATTATTCACAGAAGGAGAGCGGGAGAGCTGAATGATAGTTCAGCCCTGTCATTGGCTTAGATCCACTTCAGTTAACAGCATTTCTGACAAGAGGAAAACATCTCCACATTCCAGCTTGTTGATTAAATGAGCACAAATCCTGGAATTCCTTTTTGCAACACTATTTATAACCATTGTTTATATTTTTTTCTTCTCATTCACAGTTTATGTTATGAGGTAGGGTTTAATTTTTCTCTAACATTAGCTAAACATGATAGCTCTTGGTAAACTTGATTTTGCCATTCTGTATGTTGCATGTGACAGTGAGCAATTATTGAGATGCCAGTCACTGCTGCAGGTAAGGAAGATACAGAGACAAACTGGACACACACCCTGCCTGCTGTGGCCTGTTCCCTGTAGCTTTCGGTTGTTAGCTAGGTAGATAAGCAAACTGAGGATTGCAGCGAGAAGAGCAGTGCTGCGCTGGGCGGGATGTGGAGCACAGAGAGAGGTGGTGTCCCAGAGGAGCTGGACTTTGTCAGACCAGTAGGAGCTGGGAGTGCAGTGAGGAAATGCCCCATCAGGGGGATTACAGAGAGTTCCAAATGGCTGGCGTTCAGGGTGACATGAAGGGTGTAGAAGAATGTGAAGCAGAAACTAAATCACAAAGGGCTAGAAGTTTGAAATTTGAAAAACAAAAACAAAAAAAAAAAAAACTGACATTGAATATTTTGCAAAAATATATAACCAGTTTACATTTTATGAAGACTGCCCTGGCAACAGTGAGAAAAGTGGAAAAGAGGGCCAGACTGGCTTAGGGAGGGAGGTGAGAAGATGAGAGCGTGAGGTCAAGGTGGGCTGGGGGGGAAGGAAAGATGAAGTTCAGGTGGGGTGGGGGAGGAGCTGGCTGCAGCCCCCTTCCCAGAGTCTGGGGGTTGCGTGAAGCAGAGTGTGCCTCCTCCCCTCTTGATTGCCTGCCACCCTCCTCTCCCACCAGCTTGCTCACTTACTCACTGGCTCTCCTTCTCCCCTAACTACAGCACAACCTCCATGGCAGCAGGCTTCTTCTGTTTGGCTCACGGCTGAACCCTCATCCCCAGCAGCATCTGGCCTCGTTGCAGTTGCTCAGTGAATGTCTGTTGCCTGGGTGAACAAATGAATGGAAAGCACCACATTAGACGTGAAGCGCTCAGGGCGGTGGCAGAGCATGGGAGAGAAGCCACTAGTAAGGGCCATCTCCAAAGGTAGCACAGGCGTTTCCTGGGCTCAGGACCCCCTAATCCACAGGGACCTTGTCCTCAAGGGCTATTGCACTTCCTCCCTTCTACAAGTCCCTGCCCGTTTCTGGAGAATGGGGATCCGACCCTTTCCTGTTCTAGGGACAGTGAGTCTTAGATGAGGAGAAACAGTAAGGAGGAGCAGAAGCCTCCCAGAACTCCTAAGAACTCCAAGAAACAAAAATAGCAACACTCTTCTCTTGGCAAGCCAAGCAACAGAAGCCAATCAGGACAGACAGAGCTGTCCCGGGGCCCACGCCTGCCGAGGGGTCTCCACATCCTCTGCTGCAAAGGCTGGAATGAAATGGCGGGCAGAAACGGGCTTCTCTGACCAGAACTGATGGCTTAAAGTGACAACCAGCAAAAGTTAGAAAATGAATGAAAGGGCCATGACTCGGACTTGCTTTATTAATCTGCACACTTGAATGGCAGTAATTATGCTTCGATCTTTCATCTTCAAAGTGTGTAATACCATGAACTAACAGACAAACACAACTGAGTCATGTATGGCTGATTATAAGGAATGTGTTATTCCGATGGAAAAAACTCTACTTCCCATAGCCAGCTGTCTTGACATGCTCCAAAAGGAAGGCCTGGTATATCAAAACATAAATCTAAACAGAAACAAAAAATAGCAAACACCAGCATGCATTAATTGGACCCGTGTATTTGTACCCAAACCAACATGGCCTCCACTCCTCAGCCCCAGGGTACATTCTTTGTTGTTGCTATTTCCCCCTCGCCCAACCTTTCATCTTCCAGTACATCCCTCTAAGACTTTCACAATGTACTTTGGATTCCAGACCCCCTTATGGAAAGCATATGTCTTTGGGAACATATTGTACCATGCTGGAGTTCTGCAGCTAGTTTATTTGTGTTGCAGGGTTAAGTAGAAACAATTGTTGGCTGGCTGGAAGGAACCTCGGAATTAGTTACTCACCCAGAACTGAGGATAAAGCAAAGGGAGAGTTTCTAAAAGATTTCTAAGGAAAGAAGAGCATCTCCTGTTACCGTGTGGATTATTCATGTACCTATTTTATTCTCGCAACACTCGCTGAAACTTTACCCTGTGCTAAGCACTATGCTTGGCTCCCCAACACCAGATGATATGTTGCCCCCCCCCCAGGAGCTTATAGTCCAGGAGAGGAGATGGGCAGTTAGATTAGGGCAGCTGTCCTGCTGGACAAGGCCAGGAGAGGAGAGGCTGCCAGATGGCAGTCAGGGTGCAGGAGTGGAGAGATGGGGAGAGCTTGTCAGAGGGGCTTGGGGCTTCAAGGGAGGTGGAGGAGCAAAGGCAGGCTACACAGAGGAAACTACAAATGCCACATAAAAGAATATGGTACGGATAATGTCTGTGCTGCTTAATAACCAGAGTGTCCTGGGTACAGGAATGGGGAAGACCTACTGGCACAGTTCCCACCAGTGCCTATGGGCTTTCCTACTGATAATGGAAAATTTCCCAGGCATATAGTTGAGTGGGAAAAAAAATCAAAGTATAACATAGAATGTTAGAAGACAAGATGATAATTACCCCTGAGGAGGTGGGGACAGGAGCGGAGCATGAGGACATCTCCAGGGCGCTGGTCACACAGGTTTGGTGATATGCATATGCTCGTAAAGTGCTACATGCTTAGCAGATGTCCAAAAAAGCAAACACCATGCATTCAGGCATGGCACAAATCAACGTGAATGGCTCCAGAGAATCATGTGCATGGAAGAGGTGAAATAGAGAGATAATCGAAGCCACATTCTAAGAGCCTTACACACTGAGTTAAGGGTCTGATCTTTATCCTCAGAGCTCTGAGACTCTGCACAGAGAACCTGGGCATGCAGTGGACACGAGGGCTGTTTAAGAGTGTGGGCTCTGGAGTTTGGGCCTGGCCCTGTGATTCATTACTGCTTATAAACTTCAAACTATTCAACTGCTAAATAGACTAATAATTGTGTTTTCTTTCTAAGGAGGCTTTGAGAGTTCAATAAAATAATGCACAAAAATAGTTCGTGTGGTACTCAGTATGTTCAATAATA
Source organism: Loris lydekkerianus (assembly GCA_963574355.1). Classification (NCBI taxonomy): domain Eukaryota; kingdom Metazoa; phylum Chordata; class Mammalia; order Primates; family Lorisidae; genus Loris; species Loris lydekkerianus. The sequence continues at coordinate 16,575 of CAUYPK010162156.1, forward strand.
GATACTGTATGCTAGAAAGCTTACTACATGGAATGAAGAGAATGGATGTGAGTGGCCAGGCTAGGAGGGGAAACGGATTAGAAGGCCACAGCAGTAAGCTAGAGAGGAAGTAAGGTGCAGTGGGTGTCAAGGAGGGAGCAAGGACTTTGAGGGGATAGAATTCACAGGACTGGCTCTGGGAGATGACAGAGACAGCAGAGTCTGAGATGGCTCTATGCCTGTGTATGGATCAGCTTACTACAAAGGTAGCAGTGCTATTAGAAATTCAAGAGAAGGAACAGCTTAAGGGGCTTAAGGGGAACATCGTGAATCACATTTGGGGAGTTTTGGTATATAAAAGGTTGTGGAAGGCATATGGAAAAATGAGGTCCTTTGGGGATGTCACATTGAGTGAGAAGGACAAGGGGCCAAGGTTGGAGCCCTGAGTACTATCAGTATTTAAATCGGGGCAAAAAGGGGAAGGGGAGGAAGAAATCTGGGAAGAAATGATCAGAAAGGTGAAGGAGAGACACGGAGAGAGTGCTTCTGTGGCAGCCGGGGAGGGTGTCACCAACTGTGAAATGCCTTGGAAATGTCCATTAGGTAAAGACAGACAAGTGTCTGTCCATTAGATGAAGACAGACAAGTGTCCCTTGACTCCTGCAATATGATGGCCATTGGTGACTGCAGTGAGAGCAACCCCAGGGTATCATGGGGCAAAAGCAGGAAACAAGTACAGTCAAGGGCAAGAGAGATCCAGGTGAGGAGTCAACAGCCTGTTTCTTTGGACTAGATTGTTTACTGCAGCTCAATTTACAATTGCCAAGATGTGGAAATAACCCAGGGCCCATCAACCCATGAATGGATTAATAAACGGTGCTATACGTATTTCATGGAGTGCTATTCAGCCATAAAAAGACTTTTGTATTAACCTGGAGGGAATTGAAACACATTCTTCTTAGTAAAGTATCACAAGAATGGAGAAGCAAGAATCCAATGTATTCAATACTAATAATATGAAGCCAACTGACAAGGTAATACACACCCACACAAGAGGAACACTCAGTTCAAGTCAAGTTGGGGGAGGGGAGAGGGGGAGGAAGTGAGGGAGGGGGTTGGTGAACACGATGGAAGGGTACGTGGCTCACCTGAGTCAGGAGCGCAACTGCAACAGGGGCCTTACCTAACAGTACGAACATTGCAAGCTAATCATTTATACCCTCATATTAACCTGATATTTGAAAAAAAGAGTCTATTTCTAAATATGAAAAGGTTCTGGAACTTTTTCCAGCATCCACCACCACCTGCCTGAAGACCCTTCGGTCTCACCCTGCCCTGTCTTCTCTCTCCTTCCTTCCTTTTCTCCTTCCCCTCTTGCTGTCTGCCTGCCTTACCATGAGAGACCCTCTTCAGAAGCCAAGGAATAACTTAAATAGTTTGGAATGCTTAATGTGTTACCCTTCCCATTGTGTTTCAAATCTGATGTTGAGAAGTGGGTTTGTTCAGCAGCAGTGCCGGGAAAACCCTGTTGAGAAAGGATCTAGGGCCAGGGCAGAAAACGGCCTTCCTCCTGGCCTGCTGCCCAGCCCCTTTTTCTCAGGCCTGTGGGTGGCCACCAATGGCTTGTGCCCATGAGTGTAAGGGGGCACACTCACCACCTCTGTCCCCTCTCACTGCTGGGCGTGGCCTCTTCTCCACGGTGGCTGCGTCACACTGTGTCCTGGATGGGCTCTCCACCCAGCTGGTGGCTACTTGTCTCCTGAACTTGCCTCACACCATTTTTCCTGCCCACTCCTCATCAGACCAACTCTGGCTTCCAGATATGGCTCTTCAGGAACCTCCTCTCATGCCCCTAAGTCCCCATCACTAAGTTTAGTTACTGGTCATTTTGCATTTCCATGACATTAATTACTATGAGTCATTCTTTATTTAATGTATGATAATACTTTGCCTCACTGGTGAAATCCTAAGGAACTGGGAGGAATTCTCCACCACTCCTAGTGCAGAGTCCACCCTGTGAACGGTCTTCTGTTCAGGCTGATCTGAGGAAGTTAAGGACTCTAAGCCTGTAGACCATAAGTGACTTCGGGTGGGTCCTGACCTCTTTCATCTTTGTACACCTCTCTGCCATCGCCTCCAAGAGCTCTAACTGGTCAGTAACTGCACAGACATTTAGTGAGCACCTCTTATACTAGGTAAGTAAGCTGGGAATTTGGCAGTGAACTGGGAAGCCCCCGAGCAAACAGGCAGACAGACAGATGTGACAACCACAGGCCATGAATGCAAAGAAGGAAATAAGCTGAGTTGTGCAGCAATGAAGGGGGAATGTTTATGCCCGAGGGATAGTAAGAAAGGAGTAAGTTGCCCTTCAGCCTTCTCTTCTTTTCAAGTAGCCCCCTCTCCTTTAGCTTTTCTTTCAATAAAATCTGTACTAAAGGGCTATAATTAGGTGGCATGTCGTGCATTTTCCTGGTCGGTGTGTTCAGAAACCATTAGCACACCTGATAGCTATGCCTCATAATCTCTCTCAGGGTTATCTCGCCTGCCTCGGGGGGCTCAGTGAGGACGGCACCCAGCCGCACCCACGCCGGCATCTCACACTGCTGCTCTTCTGTGTTGCAGGTGAGCCGGCCCCATCCCAGCGACCATCCCTTCCTCATCCTCTTCGTGGTGGGCGGAGTCACCGTCTCTGAAGCCAAAATGGTCAAAGACCTCGTGGCATCCCTGAAGCCAGGAACCCAGGTACTGTGCCGTGTCAGGGAACTCGGGTACTGCCTGTGTTCAGGAACCTGGGTACAGCCCATGTCCGGGAACCTGGGTACTGCCCTGTGTCAGGGAACCTGGGTACTGCCCCGTATCCAGGAACCTGGGTACAGCCCATGTCCGGGAACCTGGGTACTGCCCCGTGTCAGGGAACCCGGGTACTTCCTGTGTCTGGAAACCTGGGTACTGCCCCGTGTCGGGGAACCCGGGTACTTCCTGTGTCTGGAAACCTGGGTACTGCCTGTGTTCAGGAACCTGGGTACAGCCCATGTCCGGGAACCTGGGTACTGCCCTGTGTCAGGGAACCTGGGTACTGCCCCGTGTCAGGGAACCCGGGTACTTCCTGTGTCTGGAAACCTGGGTACTGCCCCGTGTCAGGGAACCCGGGTACTTCCTGTGTCTGGAAACCTGGGTATTGCCCCGTGTCAGGGAACCCGGGTACTTCCTGTGTCTGGAAACCTGGGTACTGCCCCATGTCACGGAACCCGGGTACTGCCCATATCCAGGAACCTGGGTACTGCCCCGTGTCAGGGACCCCGGGTACTGCCCTTGGTGATCTGAGCAGGAGTCAGTCCAGACCAGAGGCAGCAGTGGAAAGGCAGGTGGTGGCCCTGGTGTGGGGGTCACACGCCCCTCCCCTGGCCTGCCTTGCTCCATCCTGGCTGCCTCCTGTCCTCTGCCGCTCCTGACATCCTGCTGTCCTTCCACTTGCCCCAGTGGGGAAGGACTGCGTCATTTTGGTAAAGTCCAATTTGACAGGTTGTGTTCTCTGACACCAAGGAAAGGAGCCCCAAGTGGAAACTCTGATCTTTCCAAAATCAACATCTTTTCAAGTTGGGAGTTTGGTAGGAGGCCCTCCTTTTACTGTCCTTTCCTACCTCTGGCCCCAAGGTTAATTACTCAGGAGTTTTCACTGCTTTCCAGACATCAAATAATTGAGGGATGACCCCAAGACCACCTCCCAACTGTGGCCTTAGCAGGCAAGGGGGTTTAGGAAGAGACACTGTCCAAATGACATCTAGGGTGGCATCTTTTCCCTTTATACCTGCTGCGCAGTCCCTACCTGGGAAAGCTGGCCTTCGGCCCAGTGGCTAGGAACACGGACAGTTGGGTTTTACAGGCCTGGAATTCTGCCTTTGCTCAGCCAGGTGATCTGGGTGAGAAAAGCCCTCAGAGTTCTCCTTTACAGAATGGGCCAGTGTGGCCATGAATCTTAAGTCAGGTGGGGTTTAGGAAACGCTTCTTAGCACCACACACCTGGCTCTTCACCCCTGTCAGTGGTGGCTGCCGGCATCACCTGCTGCTCTGCAAGAAGACTTGAGGCTGGAGGAGCCCAAGGAGAGAGCCTTCGGGGAAAGGGGAGCCCCTGCCTCTGGAAGCAGGGCACACTTACAGTCCTTGCTTTAGTGAGTTCCCCCGAACAGACCCTGAGCCAGGGACAAGAGGGCAAGTGGTTTACCTGGGAGATGATCCCAAGAAATGCAAATGACAGAGTCAGAAAAGAAAGTGAAGGGAGAAAAGCCAGGAACAGGTCCCCTGTCAGCTGGGCGTGGCTCTCAGTAACTCAGGGTGTGTCCTTGGGAGCCCTGAGGAGCTGGCATTACATGCTTCAGAATTGTCATGCAGGAGGGCAGAGGGCCTGGGGTGTCTTCCCCCCTCTGTCACACCCCTGACTGAGACGTCCCTCAGGGGGCTTTATCCTCCCAGCACTTGGGGGCTATAGCTTTGTGCCAGGGCAAAATGTTTGCAGAAAGCAAAACAGAGAGATGCAGTTCAGGTGGGACGCTGTTCCTGCAGGGGACTGCCCACCTCTGCCAGACAAACAGGTAGGCAGAGGGTGGCCGGATTCCAGCCCCACCCTGGGCGCTGGGCCACACTGTGGCCCTTGTCTTCCACCTCCACCGACTGCGACGCATGTCCATACAGCGAGCCACAGGAGCCCAGCCCTTCCCTTCTGTGATGCCCCACCTGTTACTTCATCCCCTTCCTGTATCTCCACCGTTCCTGCTAGGTAACGCAGCCCCAACTGCTCCCCAACTGCTTTGCATTTGCTGGCCGAGTCTGCTCAACAAATAGGATTTCTTGAGGACAAAGGCTGGGGCCTCCCAGGCCTGAGCATGTGGCAGGGACTCAGTGAACCTTGTGGTCTGATGGGTTGATTGGCCCCCAGAGAACCAGCTTGGCAGGAGAAATCTCCATTGCTGGGGTGTCTGGACTATCCAATTCAAACGAGGAGGACTGTTCCTGTTGGTCTCCAGACACCCAGGTGAGGAATGGAACCTGGGTATCCAGGGAGCTACAGTGGGTTCTTAAGCAGGGGAGTGACTGGTCTGAAGTTATGACTATTTCTGCTGTTACTATCACCTGTTATGGTCACAGCTAGTGAACTATCCGATAAATCAGTCTATTCTGCCTTGTTTAATACCTCTCTGTCAGCAGTGTTAAGGTTCTGTTTAATGAATGATTGCTTTTATGAGCAGGACTTTTTTTTTTTATCAGAGAGCACTTCTCAGTGCCCTTAACATGGGGAACCAAATTCTTAGCTCTTCAGAACAGCGTTGCATTGTAACAGCCTGACAGACATGTTAATCCCCACTCTAAAAGGATAAAATGCAGACGTTTTCAAAGCCGTATGACCCAACAGAGACCAGAATCTACACTGGCTTTGCTGCAATCTGACTCTGTGCTCAGTCAACTGCAGAGAAAGCATCTCAAAGAACTGGGGGCTTAGGATCAGCCTTGAATGTTACTAGTCCTTTGGCAGAAAGCTCCCCTGAAGCGTTAACAGGCCCTAGGAAGATTCCAAACACTGCTGGGAAGAATAGAGGGGGCGTTATTTATCAGCACGCCCTTCATCTCCAGTGACGGACAGCGGCTGGATACCTGGGTGTTTACTGGAGGGACACCAGCCCAGGTGGATCTCCCTTTCTTAGACCCTGACAGACCTCAGCTGCCCCGGCCCCACAGCTAACACTGCATCTGAGGCAAGGCCAGCTTCCTGCTCTTAGAGTATGGTGGAAATCATGCCTTCCCCCACAGCCATACAGAAATGACAGTCATATTGGTTCCTTTATCTGCTCAGACCCAGACTTCTGCTGGGGAGCACACGTGACCTAAGTGAAGGGAATAGTTTCCACAGAATCTATGCCCAGTAGGCCATCTAAGACACGTCTGCCAACCAAGGGAGTAACTCTCAGTTGATCATTGGCAAAAACGTAGCTAAGGCCGGGCTCTGTAGCTCACTCCTATAATCCCAGCGCTCTGGGAGGCTGGGGCAGGTGGACTGCCTGAGTTCACAAGTTTGAGACCAGCCTGAGCAAGAGTGAGACCCTTGTCTCTACTAAAAATAGAAAAACTAGCTGGGCACAGTGGAGCAGACCTATAGTCCCAGGTCCTCAGGAGTCTGAGGCAAGGGGGATTACTCATGCCCAAGAGTTTGAGGTTGCTGTGAGCTTTGATGCCACAGCACTCTACCCAGGGCAACAGAGTGAGACTCTGTCTCAAAAAAAAAATACATGTAGCTAATGTTTCTATTCCGTCTTTACCTCCCGCCTATCCTTGACCCCAGGAGGAGGTCTCCCCTCCCCCTGACTACAGCCTTCGTGAGTCTTGGGGGGCTTCACTCTTAGCTCTCTCGCTTCTCTGGGTAAAGCTCAGATCTGCCTCCTGGGGACTGTTACTTATCAGTTCAAGCTCTGGGACCACACGGAATTTTAAAGCAAAACAGGTCCGTCCATCTTCCATGTAACAATAGTTCTGCAGACATATAAGAATGTGCCCACCTCCCGTCCTCCTTCTCCAAACCGAATATCCTCAGTTCTTAGAGCCGCCCTACTCCCACTGCGTGACATGGACCTGAGTCCCCTGATGACAGTGGCGGCCCTCCCTAGCCCTGTGTGTCTCCCTCTCTTGTTCTCCATTGGAACTGAAAGGCAAACCTTTGTGGGGACTGCTCACTGCAGAGAAATCGGGGTCACCTGCTCCTCGTCCCTGCCACGCCAACCAGGCCGCACCCAATCTCGCCCCCACCACCTTTGGGGCTTCTCTTCCCTTCACTCTTCCCTCTGTTTACACCTTCCAGCCTCAGGACCTTGCTTGCCCCATTTGACTAGTGTATGCCCAGCACCACAGTCGGGTGGGTGGGTGTTCATGGATGCCCACTGAATGTCCAATACTGGACACTGGGAATTTTACTTGAATTACTGTAGCATAAGCAAGAAGTAGATTTTCTGGAAAAGGCCACCCAAACCACACCACCCTATTGATTGGCATTGAGGTATAGTCACCTGAACCACCTTGTCTGTCTCCATTACTCCCATCTTCCTACACCATTACCGAGTATCTCCTCTATGCCAAGCACCGCTCCTTGTGCTAAGGACAGGGCAGCAGCTAAGCCAGACACATTCTGGTGTCGTGGCTCTTACATTCTACCAGGGGGCGACTAACAGTGAATGGGGATGCCACAGCTTGTGACGAGTGTCCAGCAAACAGGGACGATGCTGTGTGGAAAGACAGGGTGGCGGGGGTTGCTCCCCGTGGCACAGATGCCTTATGGAGAACTTTGGATCTGAGATTTGAAAAGCATTCAGGAATCAGCTGATCAAAGCAAAGGGATAGAATCCATTTAAGACACTTGCAGAATGAAATCTCTTTTAATCTCTTTTACAAAAAGTGACAAGGTTAGCATGAAGTAAGAAACCAGAACTGCATTCCCACCTGCTAGTCTTGGGGCTAGAAGTTTTCTCCACTCTCCCGGCCTGTGGTTCTTGGGGCGTGTACTGCTGAGAGACTGTAGGAGAAGGTCCTCTTTCCTGACTACAGAAATGGGACTGAGACCCCTGCCCCCACCCCAACAGCCACAAACCTCCAGTGGGAAACTTTTCAGGCCTCTCCTCACCCTGCACATATGTGCCCCACACCAGCCTCTGTCCTCATTCTCTGCCTGCTGTGGGGATCCGTGGCCAGACAGCCCTGGCCGGTTGGCCCATGTAGCTGGATGGTGGCCCAGGGTCCAGCAGCAGCCTGTGATTATGAGAAGAAAATAACAGGGAGGGGACCTCCTGGAAAACGCAGGGACAGAGGCTCAGGGAAAGCAGAAGGCCGAGTGGGCATGTTGACCTCTTCTGCTGCTTTTCATAGATGGGCACCTGCTTGGTGTGTACCCATATGTCGTGTGCTTTTACAGTTCTGCAATCAGATATTAGTGAGGACGTGATTTTTAAAAAGTAGACACATGTATATGCTCTTACTTACAGAGTTTTGTACACGACTTTAGAGATGCAAGGATCCTGGCTCTAGAAGCTGCCCCAGGTTATTCTAAACTTGACAGGAGAGGAGTTGAGTGATTTTAATAAGAGAAATCCCCAGAAAGGACAAAAGTGAAAAGATGATCTGAAATTTCAAGCTTCCGTTCTCCTGGAGCACCTTGTAACCCCCGCATGCTGCCTCTGAGGCGACGGGGACCAGGTCAAGCGCCTCATTGGTTTTCAGGAAGGCAAACCCACTATCTGACTGGCTGACGGAGGCAGATCTCTCAGCTCAGCATTGCATGTGTATGTGTGTGTGTGTGTGTGTGTGTGTGTGTGTGTGCATATGTGCGTGTGTGCGTGTGTATGTGTGTGCGTGTGCTCAGGAGGGGCAAGATGTGTCCTAGCATGACATGTGCCAGGAGCAGCTTATCAAGTGGACGAGTGTGCACAGGGGGCTGGTGCATGTGTTCCTTACTGTCTGTAAGAATCTGCCAAACTTAAAAGAAAGGGAGAGAAAAAAATGAACCCCTTACTCTGATTTTCCGTGTCAGAAATCAGTGGGTTATGGAATCTAAATCCTGGACTTCCCTGCTTCCTCCATGTCCAGCAGAAATAGAACAGGAAGATGCTGGCACCTACCAATTACACCCATGGCCTGGGGCTGTGGAAACTCCCAGAAGGCTGGGTCACTCCCAAGGTCTGGCCAGTTCTCAGAGTTCAAGGCAGGCCTGAAAACCAAGACGGAACAGTCCCTGTTCCACCTGGAGCAGAGGGGCCAGTGCAGGGCCTTGAAGGCTGCTTTAGAGATGCAAGGATCCTGGCTCTGAAAGCTGCCCCAGGTTAGGGGACAGGCTTCTGTGGCCCTGGCCAGCTAGCCCTGTGTCCTGCCCCTGCCCCGCAGTCAGCCAGCATATTAGTTTAATGTCAGGTTTCCACTTTGACCCAGAGGCCCACAGCTGATGAATGAGCTGCATCTTCGCATTCTCCCTGATGAGCCTGCCTGTAGTTATCGAGGCTTGGTGACACCCACAGCACAGTTGCCCTGCAGCTACTGTGTCATTCGGGCTCTTCGGAAAAAAACTGTGTCTTCATGAAATATCCCATTTCTCATATTTGAGGGTAAATTGTGCCTACAGTCAGCAAAGACTCCCCCTCACTTGTTGTTCTTGGGAAAGGTGTTGTGTTTGGGGGATGGGTACAGGACAGGTGGGGGGGTCGGGGACTGAGCTCTGGCTTCAGGAAGAGCCTGCTACTGCCCAAGGCCATACTCGGCTGTGGACAAGTGAAGGGGGGGTGGTGAGGGGCTGAGGGGCCACGATCAAAGTCAGCTGACTCTGAAACCCTGAATGAGGAGGAAAAAAGCAACTCCCCCCCAAATAACCCCAAATAAAACAGGAGCTGAAAGACGGGGGGTGTTGTGTGAAGGAAGACACTAGAAAGGTGACAGGAAAGGAGCCGCGGTGGGCAGGACCGAGCGCCACCCTGGGCATTGTGTCAGTGCCCTCCGTGGCCAGGAGGAGGGCAGCTCTCCGAGAGGAGCTCTCTAACACGGGATTTGCCTCCTGTCACCTGTTTCATGACTATGTTTACAAAGTATGAATTTCGGATCTGATAGGGCAATTTCAGACTCTGTCGAGCATTTTTATTCATCTTTGTCCTTTTTTTCCCATTTGGGGGTCCACGCTATATTAAGGACTATTTTAGCCAAATAATGCAGGAATGTCCTCAACTGAATGGGCAAAAAAAATTCTGAAAATGCTTTAAAATACTCTGAAGATGCCTGAGATGTAAAAATACATAAAGACTGCCAACAATTACAGCCTGTATGAACTGTCAGCCGTGCCACCCTGCTTGTTCTTCAATACAGGAATTTTAGACAAATAGGTTTTTTGTAAAACAGGTTTGCCCAGAGCTATTTGACAATTTCTCCTAGAGCTGCCTTGAATGAAAACTTTCCCCTGACCATCAGCAAACTCCCTGCCTGCTCCATGTCTTACTGCATTTGTCCACTCAGTCATTTACTAAGTCACTAAACTGAAGACCTGCTATGTGCCAGGCCCTGTGCCAAGAAGCAAGGGGAAGACTCGGCTAAGGAAGCAGGGAGTGGGGCGAGGCACAGACAGACTGGGGGGACATGGTCAGGGAAGGCTTTCTATAGGTGTGGATGTCTGACCCGGTTATTAGAGGACAACAGGGTGTCTTTAGGCAGAATGAGGAAACGTATTCCAGAGGAGGCAGCATCCCTGAAGTGCCAGATGGGAAACAGCCTGTTGTTGAGGGCGGCTGGTCTATGGGACTGTCATGGGACGAGAAGGGTCTGGCCTCCTGTCACTGTCAGCCAATGTGCACAAAACTTTGTCAGAAGGCCAGCGATTCTGGGGAACAATGAGAGTAGCCTCCCCAAAACTGTTCTGTTCTTCCATTTCCAAAATCAGTCTTATCCATAGAAGTTCAAAGCAAAGACCACATTAACTCTTATTTTAAATAATAATCAGCATAACTCAGTGACCTATTACAACATTCCTGATTCAAAAGTCAGTTTCCCAAATCAATCTTCCTAAACCATGCAAGACGGGCATCTTTAAGGTTTGAGCTAAATTTACCAAACACTAGGAATGGGAGACAGGAGGTGAAGGTCAGGCAGGACCTGAACCAGCCAGACCAGCTGTGTTCTGGTGACCCTGGCCTGCCCAACTCCATCTGATCCTCACTACAAGTGCTTTCACTTGGACTGATGAGAGTGGGGCAAGGGGCAGGGGGCGTGGAGTACTAAGGAGCAACCAGATTGTCAAGTCCTGGAATGCCATCTGAGGGGGCTGGGCTCACCACATCCAGCACTGGATGCTAAGCCCAGGAATAACACAGTCAGATTTATCCCTGGGGGTACAGCTCCCAGCACCTGCTCTGAGTTGTGTGGAGGGAATACAGAAGTAGTAAGTAATGAAGGTGGGGACGACAAAGGAGACAGGCCTTTTGGAGCCTGTAACTGTTTTAAATATTTTACAAAGATGGTCCCATTTGCTCTTTATCATAATCACAGGACGTAGGTATCATTATTCCCACTTTACAGATGAGGAAACTGAGGCTCAGAGTGCTTAAGCAACTTCTCCAGAGTCATCCATCTGGCAAGTGGCCCAGCTGGGGTCCAACTCAGACTGGATGCTCCTAAGCCTGTGCTCTTAGCCACTGTCCTCTCCAGAAGAACCCTTGGCCATGGCCCTGCTTTCTTCCCTCTCCCCTCCCCTCTCCACGAAGGTCCCAACCCACTTCCGGAGCTGCCACTGTGCTCCAGCTGTTTCTTTTCCCCCCTCCACAGAACAGATCTTGAACAGCCCCGGCACTTGTGAAGCTGCAGAGTGAGCTGGCACACTGTTAAATGCCCTCTGTTTGTGTGTGAGGAGCCTGGGCTGAGTGGTGGCTGCACCTGCAGTCTCTGTGTGCCGTGACTGGGAGCCCACACAGCACCTGGAGTCTTTGCTTGGGAAGTGTTGACTTCACCCAAATCTCTGGCCTTTTCAAACCTACCAGGGTGAATTAGAACCCTGCAGACTCACTCTAGCCCTTACACCCACCCTTGCCTCACTCAGCCAGGGAATCCACCATCTTTGCACTGGAACCAAGGCCAGCAGGGCTGGCAGTGTGGGGGCACCTGTAGGTCACAGAGAAGAGCGAGCCTTGCATCTACTAGCTCTGAAGAGTGACCTTCCAGAGAGTGTGCAAAGCGTGTCTGTCTGTATGTGTGCCTTTTAAACATTATCTGAATAAGGGTCTCTGAGTCCTACGAGTTCATGAACCCAGCCGGGTGACTTTCTGGCAGGCATCTAGCCAGGCAGCACAGGAGCTGGGGTCTCCTCGTGTTCTGCCAACCACATGGCCTGGCAACCACCATTCTCCATCACCTCCTGCATTTGGTGCAGACGATAGGGGGACACTAACACCCCCTCACGGTCCACCTTGTACAGCTTTCAAGGAAAAACATGAAATGCAGATTTCACTGTATTTCTTTTTTCTGCCAAAAATATGACTTGGCTGACATTAACCATGTATTTTTTAAAATAATTCTCTTTCAAGCACAAGTAAAATAGATGCTACCCAAGACTAATTTCTTTAACAGAACCCTTTTTCAAAGTCATTGAAAAGCTGTTTCTTTAACAACAAAATCATAAAATGCTCCTCCTTGCCGCACTTCCCTTACCTTCGGCCCTTCCGCTTCTCTTCCGCGTGGCCTGTAGACACCGTATAGACGACTTGTTTTCTGCCAGTGAGCTATGAGTGGGAGGGAGTTGGTTAATTCACTAATTTGATGACTCCTGGTGCAACTTTGAGGGTTGCAGGGGAGGATGGGAAAGCGTGCTGGCCTCCTTGTGCCACACAGCGGTCACGCTGCTACGGGCCTTGAGATCCCTTTCCCAGGCATTGTGGGCTGTGGCGTTCTCGCCCCAGTCCTGCCTTCCCAGTTTCCCCTGGTCACCTCCTCATCTGGAGGGGTGTCCAGCACCTGCTGGTACAGAACCTCACAGGCCTTACACAGCACCACACCCACCCTGGGCCCGGGGCACAAGCTTTCCCAGGGCTACAGAGAAATGTGCCCCAGACTGAGCAGGAAGGGCCACCCCAGGAGGAAACCCAAGGGCCCAAGCACACATGGACTAAGGGGGGAAAGCAGCTGAGCCTGGTGCCCCTGATGATAGAGCAGTGAGGCAGTGGGACCCCGGGGCCGTCCTGGCTGCTGGGAAATGCTGACTCAGCCCCTGACCCTATGTCCTAGGACAAGTTACTTAACTTTTCTGTACATAATTTTCTCATCTTCAAAACAAGAATCATAAATGTACCTATTTTCTAAGGTTATGAGGATGACACGGGTGTTCAACGAGACAGTCCTCAGAGCCTGGCACAGCATAACAATAATAACAACTATCAGCTGCTGTCGTCACCGTCTCACCGTTATAGGCTGAATTGTGCCCCCTCAAAAGACATCAAAGTCCTAACCACCCCCAGCCCAGCCCAGTTTATCTGGAAATAGGGTCTTTGCAGATGGAGTTGTGAGTGTGGACTGTAGTCCAGTGTAACTGTGTCCGTATGTCTGAGAAGGGGAAATTTGGGACATGGCAACAGACACTGGGAGAGGGAAGACTCGGGGAAGCTAGGAGAGGGGCCTGGAGCAGAGACTCCTCACAGCCCTCCGAGGGAAACACCCCTGCCAACACCTTGATCTTGGACTTCTGGCCCAGAACTGTGAGACGATAGCTTTCTATTCAAGCCATCCAGTTTGTGGTACTAGGGCACAAATATAGTCATCATCACCACCAACAATGTCCTCCTCTTAGGTGTCCCTGCTCAGGCCCCCTGGAGGAACAAAGGGTTCCCAAAAGAGGGAGAAACCCCGATATTGAGGTTATGTTACTGCAGTGCAAAGCAGTAGTGATTGTTCAATTCAGCCCAAAGCAGCGGCTGGGTTCAGCCTCTCAGATGCACAGCCATTCTTAGCGCCCTGCTGGGTAAAGGTTCAGTAGACACAGGCCAGCTGTCCTCAGACCATCCTCCCAGCCTGGGCACCCTCCTTCCACTCGGGACACTCCCATCAGGTGACTTTCAACTGCCCATCTTTCTTTTCATTATGCTCCATTCCCCTACCCCCCCAGATGCCTTTTATTTGCCATCATCCAATAACCTGGGATTGGCTTCAATTGCCTGTGCTGTGTTTTCCCCTCCTGTTGTTAGGTAATTGTGCTGTCCACACGACTCCTGAGGCCACTTAACATTCCTGAGCTGTTGTTTGCAACTGACCGACTGCATCCTGACCTGGGCATCTGAGCACCTGCTAAGAAGATAAAAGCTCCCCGCTGAAATACCTATACTCTTGTCTGTCACCATTCCAGATACACCTCCCAAACCAGCATCCCTGTCACTAATTGCTGGTATGAGTTCTGCCCACAGGGTCCTGATCACCACACAGGGAGGTACTTCACTTGCATTGCTGCGGTTCTTTAAAAAAAAACAAAACTTTTTTCATTTTCCTAAAGGTGTCAAGCTGGCCCAATTAGTGATAATTTCCATTTATCCTTAACCCCTCTATGTGCAATCTTCCTGATTCCATCTAAAGTTCATTAATTCTAAATAAAAGCCTGTTGGCAAGTGTTGGTAGATTAAAAGTCTTCTGATTTGAAGTTCTCCAGGAGTTAGATGTGCTTTGGAATTAATTTAACATCTCCTTCCATCTCTGTGGTGGCATCTCCTTCCATCCCTGTGAGTGAAAAATGTTTGATGTTCCTTAAGATTATATAACTGAGGAGGGAGCATTGCAAATAGGGACTGAGGCTTTGTTTCTCTCTTCTTCTGAAACATTTCTGAAAAGGTGGGGCAGGGAGGAGAAGTGGCCAGAGTCACCAGTGTCTCTGTTGCAAATCTTGACCGGTGACATGGAGCTACGTTCTCCTGGCAGGCCTGCCAGGCTGCTCATAATGGTGGTAGGACAGAGGTTGATTGGAGGGCTATCTTTGCCTATAAAAGCTCCTTCCCTCTTAAGAAAGGCCCCAATACAAGATATCTGGTCCCAGGAGTTTAAATTGAGAGGGCAACCCCTGTGGACACCGTGATTTTAAGTTTCTATTGAAATATAAAGCTTTCTTCTCTGCAAGTTCAAATTTTCCTCCTCACTATAGCAGAAAAAAATTATATAAGAACTGGAAGAAAAAATGAACTGCTTAGAACTCATACATTTATACGTGTATGGTTGCTGGAAATTTCTGGCATCTCTAACAAATGTTTAAAATAAAAGGTAAAACTGAAAAGCAGTTTCTATTGTGGCGTATACAGGGGGAGGAAATACAGTGTAAACCAAACACTCACATGTCTCTGCATTTTAGTTATCAGCAAAAACACATTTTATTAAACAACTCTGAAGGTGGGCATTATTCTGAGATATAATCAAAGCAGGGTTTTTGTAGACAGAGGTGTTCTTTTTCTTGCCCAAGTATGTTTTTCCCAGCATATGGGTTCTTTCATGATGTTGAAATACAGACCTCAGACACTTTTTTCCTTTTACTAATTTTAAAGTCTTAAATTTCAGTAAGAAAGAAGACGGCAATCGTCCAAAAGAAATTATAAATAAAGCAGAGGTTACTATTTTCTAAAATTAAAAAATGTAAATAATCTGCTCTATGCCTCATATCTGTATTCATTCATTCATTCCCAAATGTACAGTGACCATCTGCCCGATTTCAGGCACCGTGCTGGGCTCTAAGCCAGTGCAGGGAATGAGCCAGACTTGGTCTTGACTCTGTGGCCGCAGAAGGACCAGAGGTGCCACTCCTTGTGCTCAGGCGTTGTGTAAGTATCCAATGAAGGTCAAGTTGTAAACCATGTCTATACCCAAAGGGAACTTCCAGAACATATAAAGGCCAAACCACTAACAATTGGCTACCTCTGGGGAGGACTGTCAAAGGGAAGGCAAAGAAAGAGGGAGTTTCATTCCCAATATCCTTCTGTCTGGTTTTCGTTCTTTTATAGAAAACATGTACTTGTGTACTACCTTTATGACTTCAATGGTGTATTTACAAGTTAATTTTATTTTATACAGAATATTCAAAACTTCTAATCTGAAATGGAAAAAAAGAGGCAATGACTGTTATCATTCAACAGTTATTACATCTTGAAAAGGCTCTCAGTTCGGCATTAAATATGGCCAAATGCAGCCTCTGAATAGCAGGGGAGATGTCACAAGGTTGGTTTGTGGGCATCTCCTTCCCTCCCTGTGGTGGCATCTCCTTCCATCCCCGTGGAGGCATCTCCTTCCATCCCCGTGGAGGCATCTCCTTCCATCTCTGTGGTGGCATCTCCTTCCATCCCTGTGGTGGCATCTCCTTCCATCCCCATGGTGACATCTCCTTCCATCTCTGTGGTGGCTTCTCCTTCCATCTCTGTGGTGGCATCTCCTTCCATCCCCGTGGAGGCATCTCCTTCCATCTCTGTGGTGGCATCTCCTTCCATCCCTGTGGTGGCATCTCCTTCCATCCCCATGGTGACATCT
>CAUYPK010162158.1:0-62445 GCA_963574355.1 Loris lydekkerianus
AGTAGCTGAAGCCTGTAGTCCCAGCTACTTCGGAGGATCAGGCAAGAGAATCACCTAAGGCCAAGAGTTTGAGGTTGTGATGCCACGGCACTTTATCAACGGTGACATAATGAGACTCTGTCTCAAAAAAAGAAAAGAAAAGAAAAAGAAAAGAAAAGAAAAGAAAAGAAAAGAAAAGAAAAGAAAAGAAAAGAAAAGAAAAGAAAAGAAAAGAGAAAAAGAAAGGAAAAGAAAAAAAGAAAATCTCAAAATTAGAGTTTATTAATGTTAATAGCAGGCTAAATTTATATAATCTTTAGACAAGGCCTATAACATCTAATCTGAAGGAGGCAATAAAATAACTTGGAATCAATAAACTAGGGAGCTGGATGAATTCATTGAGATTATGTAATCTAATCTCTATATTTCATAAATGTAGAAATTAAAAAGAAAGTTAGGAATAATGAATTGACAAGTTACACATATTCTTAAAAGGGAAAATCAGCTTCTTTTCACAAGTTTTTAGTGGTTCAAATCTGAATCTCTCATGAGAAGAAATATTTAGTTGGTATATTTTAAGATAGTAATTCTAAAGTTTCTAATCAGAGATAAATTTTTAGAAAATTAGAATGTTAAAACATTTGCTAACATAAAATAAAGGTAGCTGGATCATCTGACTTTAAGATATAAATATATTTCAATAATTTTTTCAAAGTTGGCAATATATTAAAGTGTTGCTAAAAGTTATGGTTAAAATTTCAAATATTGAATCAAACTACATATGTTAATTAATTTATAATTTAAAAGTATTTTCACAATCTCTGGATAGTTTCAGTCGTTAATTCTCTTGTGCATTAAAAGAAGAAATAATACCAATTTTATACAAACTCTTTCATTCTTTTATGAGGACAGGATAAGCCTCATAGCAATCATTAACAAATCATTTGAGGAAGGAAAATTATAAACCTATATTCCTCACGAATATAGGTGAAAACATTCTTAATAATATATTAGCAAATTTTAGTTACTACTGCCTAACTTTTATACTAACTGTGCACAAAAAAGTAAAACATCACAACCATATGGGATTTATTCCAGAAATGAAAAGCTAATCTAACATTCAAAAATCATTTGCTGTGGTTTGTTGCATTTATAGAGTAAAAGAGAAAAAACATAAGATCATCTCAATAAATGAAGAAAAACCCTATGGCCAAATTAAATACTTATAACTTTTTAAAAAATTATCAGAAATGAAAATAGAGGGAATTGTCATCAATATTTTAAAGAGAAGCTTTTCAAAATATATAACTAATGTATTAGATCACAAACTATTAAATGATTTTTCTAATATTGAGGACAAAACACAGAGGCTTCATCCCACCACTTCTGCCTTTTGTTGAAGATTCCAGCTGGTAAAATAAGAGAAGAAATAAAAGTAAAAGGCCTACAGATTGGAAATAAAAAAAAGAACAAAAGCATGATTTTTTTAGTTAGAAGATACTAAAGCATATAAAGAATAACGTCTAAAATTAGTACATGAATTTAGTAAGATTATAGTTGACCAAGTCCACGTACAAAAGTCAATAATATTTTTAATGCCAAAAGCAGTTAGAAAATGAAATTTGAAGAAATAATTTGTGATATCAAAGCAAAACTACCTGGAAAAAAATTAACAAAATACCTATGAATTGAAAATTATAAAACATATGCTGAATAAAATTCAGACAGACGTAAATAAATGATGAGATACAGTATGCCCATGAATTAGAAGACTCAATATTGTTAAAATGTCAGTTCTCTCCAAAGTGATCTATAGATTCTACACAATCCCAATTATAATCTCAAAAGACTTGCTTGTGAAAATGTATTAGTCTAAAATTTACATGGAAATGCAAATGACCTGAAGTAGACCAGCCAACACTTCCTCCATAGGTGCTCAGCAGGTATATTGAGCTCATTATATTGCATATAAGGTTTCTCTCTGGCCTGATAATTGTAACTGGGGAAGGAGTAATGTGGGTGGCAATGGCAGGAAATATAGCTAGCATGTGCTAATAATTTGCTGATCAGGGAACTGAGAAGTAAAGGGCTTACGGAAGCTTGCAAAGGCCATACTGCTAGGAAATAACAAAATTGGCATTGGAAATGAGACAGTATAACTTTAGAGATACTACCACATTATATACCCTTCTCTTCACCAAAATACCGGGTCCAGTACAAATAACATCCCTTTTCTGTAGCAAGCTGCAAGAAGAAAATTCTACAGAAGGTACTGACAGTGCCAAAAGATCACACACTTAGACATCACATGTAGATTGAAATGACAGCGTTTTTGTCTTTTCCCATTTCTCCATCAATTTCTATGTTTTATATTTAGTTATAAAATAATACTACTTTAAAAGGGATGTTACCTGTGGCAGACCCTGTGGTTAATTTGATGGACATCCTAGCCCAAGTTTGGAAATCTATCCTTGACTACCATAGAATTCCACTTGGCAGCCCAGTCTCAGATTCTTGGAGGATGACTGTTGAAAGTGTTCTATGGACTCAGCTCCCCAATTTTCTAGCCTGTAAGTATAGGGACGACAGGAGGAGGGCTCTTTCTAAACTTTCATTTATATTTTTTGGAAACATATTCCAAATAAAGCAAATAATACCCAGTTTTTTAGATCTCTTACATTTTCTTCTTTGCCTTGCGGACAGAAGCTGTGAAGTCAAAAGTTGTTGGTTACGGTCTATGAGATTCTAACCCTTTAGTGACTTTCGCTAATCAATGTATATGAGAATTGAAATAGATGTGCAGTGGGAATTCCAGCTATATATTATTTTTCTTTCAGCAGGACTCTAGTGCTACCTTTCCTCAGTAGCCCTAATGGAGTTCAGCTGGGTTTTGAAAGTGTTTTGTGTGCCTGAGCATTGAAGGTTGCACTACTGTCTCTTTACGAAGGAAATTCTTCAGGACTAAAAAAAAAAAAAATCTGTTTCTAAAACCTAGTTGATTAGATTACCAAACTTGTGACATTTTATGTTGAGAAATGAAATAGAAAACTGAGTGAAAACATGTAAAACAATGGTGTAAATAAGCGTTCTTAATTGAAGAGGAGCAGACGAAAGATGGAAACATGTTTGCAAAATTCATGTCAACATAACCATCTCTCATTTCCTCCAGATTTTGATTCAGTACACCTGGGATACTTCCAGGTATTTAAAAAATTTTCCAAAAGCTTTTCGAGTCATTCTGAGGTACTGTACTGGATTATAAATGGGAGGGATAGCCTCAAATCGTTGCTAGCCTTTCCAGCTGTAAAATTTTATACTCTAATGGGAAAGTCAATACAATATCCACATCTGACTTGCAAATGCAGTTTTCTGGTCAGAAGCTTTGGGCATGTGACATAAAACTTAAATCCTATTGTCATATGTTCTTGCACTTCTGGAATTGGATAAGACCTTGACCAGTCTTTACATGAATGCTATTTAAAACTAGTTTTAAAATCTGAACACATTTTTAATGAAATAAAAGTAGGCTTAATTATAAAATAGATAAAAGAAGAGGCTGATTGGGAAAAGTGGGAGTCGCATAACTGCCTCTTCCCTCCCTTGTCCCTTGAGTGACCTCCTTGATTGCTTCAGGGATCCAAAGAGCACAGGTGTAAAGGCTGGTGGGCAACCTGACCACCTCGTGTCATGAGTGGGAAGCTGATGGCCAGCTAAGTGAAGCAGCTGCCTTAGAAACCAATGTTAGGACAAGAGAGTCCTCACCACTCGTCCAACACGCTTTCCACTACAGTACTGTGTACATTTACTTCTGCCAAGAGAGAGCATTGGTAGGCCTCCACTGTCTTCATTAATATTTTCATCAACAGCATGCCATTTCTAAACTCAGACTTAGGATTGTTAAAATAAGTGGGAAAATACAGGTAAAATTACATTAGTTTTATTATTCCATTAAAGAAACCATTTGATTTTTGTCAGTTGGGAAAAATCTAATAAAATCAGATGTTATATTAATTAAATAGAGTAATATAACGAAGCTTCAAACTTATAAAATTGGATCTGGATGAGGCCCCTATGGAGGAAGTGATATGTAATCTCATCGTATAAAGTCTCACGGGGGTTTCTCTTCTATATATTCAACTGCAAAATGTAGAAATTAGTTGAGTCTTATTCTCTCTATCAAAAAAGACTAAAGTGCATTACAAAAGGAAATAGTGGTAAATAAAAGCAAGCCATTTAGCTCAGTCTTATCTCTGTACTTTAAGAACCACTAGACTTGCTATAAAAACTTCCAAAGAAATGCCGATTGAATTTAAATGTTTGCTAAACTTGTATACTTTATTTTATTTACCTATTTACTAGTTAAATAATAAAATATGTTTATTTTGCATGCATTTAAATTAAGTTAATAACCCTAAGCTGTATAAGTAATGTAGACATATTTTGTTTGGAAAAGAAAAACACAGCTAATATAAATCTCTGATGCCATTCTTCCCCAAAAAGGCTAAAAAATGCCTTATTTAATGCATCTGACAGAAAGTAGAATATCACATCTCAAAATTTGATATTCTTTATTTCATTATAGCATTGAAGGGATATTTGAAAGGAGCAGATGTGCCTTAATGGGATGGTACCTATTACATCACCAGTGGCATTTCCTAAAGAGCAAAACTTGAATAAAAGTATAAAATACATATTGAACATTTTCCTATAGCAGGTGGCATTGGGCAGAGAGAACGTTTTCCTGTCACCAGTGGTAAATATCATTTTTTAAAAGGAGCATTCTAGATGCAGGAGACCTTCAGAGGTATTAGAATACTAAATACTGCATTTACTGGGAGATGTAAAATGATGAGATATACAGATTCCACAGAATAAAGGAAGAATGAACATGGTGTTGTGAAATTTGGTGACTGGGACAGAATAAGGTTTACATAGTGGGATTTAAAATTGTTGGGAAATGCTCTAAAGCAGGGATTCTCAACGTTCTTAATGCCACAACCCTTTAATACAGCACCTGTAGGTCGTGAACCACAAGTTGAGAACTGCTGCTCTAAAGGCTTCCCTGCCATCTGAGGGAAGAATTTGGCCTTAAATCATCAAACAGAGTACAAATAGCAACACGTTTTGTTAAGACAAACCGTCTGTTTCAAACCATCCCAGAGACTAGGGCCATGTCCTGGGAGGCACCCAGGTTCAGGAGTAGAGAGACGGCCACCCCGGGGTTGATAATCTTCTGGCCTTTACTCGGGTTCATTATTTATTCCAACATAGTCAGACTTGAAGTAAATACCTGGGAATTAGAAAGTGAAAATACCTGGAGTGAATACTCATCCAGGGAACCAGGATTCTACTAAACCAGGAAATGGAAGACAGACGGACCTCCAAGGGTCTATGGTTCTCCACGATAGACTTGTCTGGGAGCTTTGAGAAAACTCTCCACTACTGGCTCCACCCTAGGTCAATTAAGTCAAAGTCCAAGATGTATAGACATTAGAAGGATTTGTTAAAAACTTCTCTCAAACCCAGTTTTGAGAACTTCTGTTCCATAATAGAAATACAGTAGCAACACTTACCCTCGAACCAAGCAGAGCTGTTCCTTCAATGAAACCTTATACTGATATTTGACAAATTTGACTTCTACAAATATAACCGAAGGATATAAAGGTTTTGACCATTAAGAAATAATGCATTTGTCTCTCTTGTGGACAAAATGATTTCCTAGAGTGTAAATTATCTCTCCTTTTTTTTGTCTTTTTAAATTCTGGAAGAGACACTTCCAAGAATATATGAGCTTTTTAGCTGGCAGGAAGAAGTCACAATCTGGTTACAGAAAGAGCCAGTATATTATATAAGAAGAACATCTTGTCATAGACTGAATTCTTTGATTCTGGTGTGCCCATTAATCTTTTTGATCGTAAAGTCAAGCCTTAGATTAGTTTCCCCTGTAGCCAAAGTGTTAGATAAGAGCTTTTGTCTCTGTTCAGTATAATCTTCTATTTACAAGTCAGAGAACAAATTCAGAAGTATAAACATCAGAGCATATTACCACCTGTAAAGGTGAGGTGAGTTTCTGATATCTATTAAGGAAAGAATTCATGCACAGGGTCACAAGTAGAAGTGCTCAATAAAAGCAAAAGCAGAGGAGTTTAGTGTAAACAAAGTATGTATGTTCTTTAAGAACAAGTGAAAAAGCAAACTGATTGAAGAAGGAACAGTGCTCTCCCTGGGTTAGGGTCTGTTCCTTTATGCT
This sequence comes from Loris lydekkerianus, assembly GCA_963574355.1. Classification (NCBI taxonomy): domain Eukaryota; kingdom Metazoa; phylum Chordata; class Mammalia; order Primates; family Lorisidae; genus Loris; species Loris lydekkerianus. Next base: position 6,230 of record CAUYPK010162158.1, read on the forward strand.
AATCTCTAATAAGATGTTAATCTGGGGGATGAAATATTCATAGGGGTAGAAAGTTCCTAGTACCTGGAACCCTCCTTATAGGGTACCTGTGGGAGTTGCCATGGTATTTATAAACTGTCATGGTTCTGGTGGGTGTGATTTTTACTATGTTAGTGAGGGTAGTTCATTTAGGGACACTATTGCCCTAACTGCACACAGGCCCAATTAAAGAAATTCCCCTTTTAGCTTAGATAAGAGATGTTATGGCTAATGTAAAATAACTAAGGGGCCACTCTTGGTTACATTTAGCTTAGCTGAGCATATTTACATGCCTGTGACTTTCTCAGCCTATTGGCCATCTCCTTCTGAACCCTGCCCTAAGTACCTGCTGGGTGTCTGACTCTTGGCTTAGGTTCATTTTGTAGAAAGCAGAGACAAACAAAATATCCAGGAACCAACCACTGATTGGATCTAGTGATTGCCCGTCACTTGGCACCATTTTATTATTTCAAAGTCAGTCTGAATGATTGGAATTCCTAAAGGAAACAGCCACCCACAGAAGAATGTTACAACATGCATAAAATTACCCAGCTGGCCGATTATACTACCTTTAGTGAGGTCAGCCAAATATTTCAAGGTATAGAAGAGGGCAGAGTAAATATCCACAATCCCCAATCCATGAGCGAGTTTCAAACATGGGAAACTGTAGGTGATTGGACAGTGAACTAGAATTACATGCTGGTTTTAGGGAATTTGTTTACTCCCCAAAGGTCTCGGTATGAAAAGCAAAGTCCAGTCATTTGCAGGAAAAGGAAATGGCCAGGTGAATTATTAAGAGAATGGTCCTATGAGGAGACGTTCTGGACGTGGCCCATTTCTGAGAGGGACATGAGCTATATTAAGAAGGGATCAAGGCAGAAGGCCAACTTATCTCTTGGGCCACTACAGGGGAAAGAGGAGCAAATGTCCTCTAAGGAGGATCTCAGCGATAACTCTTTGCTGCACTCCAGTGATAGCATCCAAGTCCTGCTCCAGCTAGGATTGATCTGAGGGCTGGTGCTAGTCTAGGGGAAAGGTGGGCCTGCATCACTCATTCAAGTTTGAGGGCTAGAGCCGGACAGAAGAAATGAGGCAAAAGCTAATGAGTTGCTCTATACACAATCCTGACCTTGCCACTTTTAGAAATTGCCAACAGTGGTCCAGTTCACTTCTTCAAAGAAAATGAGCTTGTTCTCATCTACTCAAAGAATGTATTTATTCCCTCTCCTCCCCTCCCCATTGCCAGTAGACGTGAAACACCCAACACGTTAAGAAGAAGGTTCTGTACACTTTGACCTCGGGTCCAAGCAGAGGCCTCAATTGGAATGTGACATAGTATCAGCATCTTTGGAGCGTTTTCAAGCTAAACACACTGTTTTCTATTTGTCCTCATATTTTTTTCAGAAAATCTATTATGACTTCTCTCTGTCCCTTAGCCCCCCCACCCACCCACCCAGATCCTGAACAAAATGTGGGAATCTTCATCATTTACGAATCTGCTTCCACATCCTCATTATGCTTGTAATTATGTATTTAATGCATCCTCTGCTAGGGCGCAAGCCATGCTACTGATTTCCATGAGGGAAAGGTCTGTGTCTGAAACAGAGAAAGCATCTAGTAAATATCTAAATGAATGAATGAATGAATAAAACGACTTGCTCATCAGCCTTTTTATCTCCATACATTCATTGATCTTCCTTCCTGCTTTAACAATCACAACATAGGGGGGCCCTGGCAGTGGCTCACACCTGTAATCCCAGAACTCTGGAAGGCCAAGGTAGGTGGATTGCTTGAGCTCAGGAATTCAAGACCAGTCTAAACAAGAGTGAGACCCTATCTCAACTAACAATAGAAAAACTAGACAAGTATAGGTACACGTGTAATCCTGTAGAATGAGAATGTATTCTCATGCTTGGGAGGCTGAGGCAGGAGGATCACTTGAGCCCAAGAGTTTGAGGTTGCTGAGAGCTATGATGAGGCCAGGGCACTCCACCCAGAGAGACAGAGTGAGACTCTGTCTCAAAACAAACAAACAATCACAACATAGAGAAGCATCCCAGGTTGTCCTATATTTTAAAAAATTTTGTTGCCTCTTGCCCATCATTCTCATTTTAAATCACTCTAAAGGGAGAAGGAAAACAGATCTATATTTATGCCAGAATATACTATGACATTTGCCTTGAGACGCAATTTCTCACCTCTGTCACCTAGAATCATTAAAGGAACAGAAATGTGGATATTACGTGAAGGAGTCTAGTTTGTTGTATACCCAGAAACAGAGATTATAATCTTAGTCCTGTCATCCACCCTCCCTGGCACAAATAAGTAATGTCACTGTATTATAGAAATTCTGTTTCCTTATAACACAGCAATTCTATTCAGGTGATGGAGTGAACTGGATAGCGGTAATTTCATGTGGCAGTTTTGATTATAGTTTCATTGTTACTGTATCATGATTACATTTTGACTATGTGAGCTCCCTGAGGCCTGTTTTTTGTTCTTTAATTTTAGCTCATTTGTTATTCAGCAGGTTTTACATAACAGTTTTGCTGCTTTGATAAGACTCAGAATTACCTTATAATAATATTGGATTTTAAGCCTAATAAATCAGTGTTGAAGTTCTCTTGTATGAATCATGGGAATAACTGATGAAAGAATAATGAATACCCTTCCACCCACTGCAGGTTGCTTTAATGATAGCTCTTATTAGGTAGGTGTAATCTTGCTAAAGCTCAGTCCAGATTAACTTGATCTAATACATTTTTATGACAAATGTGAGCCGTAAAAAATTTTCCAAGTTTCCTGTTTTTAGAGGATTGATAATACGTGAGCATTATCCTCCTAGCTACTTTCACATTTTTCCACTCTTTGCCTATGAGGACTTTATCGCCGTTTCCCTCTACAATCCTAATTTTTGTATTTATTTTCCATCCTCCAGTAAATGGACTGGAACTTTTCTAAGGAGAGCAGATTGCCTACTTTGTCTCAACTTTCCATTTTTAATACCTAAAGCTGCACCCAGGACAGTAAAATCCTCAATAAATACCTATTGAATCCTTACACGATACAACCTTAACTGCAATCCCACTTTTAATAAGGTGAAGGTCAATCTGAGTGGCAAGTGCACGCATTTGAAAGTGACTAAATATTGACTTTATCCTGCAAGCTTGTCTGGCTTGACGTTTTTTCTCTGTAGAACTCTGCAGCCTTCGTCAGTTCTGTGCGTGCTGTTCTCCCACAGATTTGCGTTGTCCGGGCAGACCAGTTTTTACTTTCATGTGACCTTATTTCTTTATTCTTCCCCTTGGTACCTAAGAGTAAATGAATCCAGAAATATCTCTTCCTCCCTGTTACAAAAATTTTTCCTTTTAAATTACTTCTGTATACAGCACACCGCCTGGATGAAGGGCTCAACTACAACTTCAGCTTTACCTTACAAACGCAGACAATGTAACCTAATCATTTGTACCCTCATATTAACCTGAAATAAAAAATGAATACATAAATTACTTCTTTAACCTTTTAAGAATTATCTAATTTGGGAAGTTTGCCCTTAAGGACAAAAGTGCTGGGATATGGAAGAATCTGAAGAAACACTAAACCAAAAATAATAATGATAATAATTCTCCCAAATAGGATACTCTTTCACTTTGAGGATATCTACTTTCAGCCTGTTGATTTTGTTCTTTCACCAGTCTTATTTAGAATCCAGTCCCATTAGACACAGGAATATAATGTGTTTTATTTAAAACTGCTCGAAGTAATTTTGAAACTCACTTTATGGTAAAAACAATATGGTCTCTGTTGTAATGACTTCAGTATTATTCGTTGTAAGGAAGGTCAGAATTAACAGAATCTTAATAGATTATAATGTTTAAACCTTGTCTTGAGATGTATTAAGCTGTATTACTACATTTTAAAGTTGAATTATTTTTAAAATCAAGTAAAATATAATTAAATTTACTTGGCCAAAATATCTTTAAGCAGCTATTCTGTATCATACCACTTTAGTTGTTTTGGGGAAAGAAAACATGAAGTAGCACCAAAGAATATTAAAGCTTAAAGATAATAGCAGATACAGTGGCTTAATAAATTTGTTGAACTTAATATTTTAGTATTTATTTTAATTCACAAAAGAATGTTAGAACTTAATAGCAGGGACAGGGTTTTGATGCAGTTATTTCACTCAATGAATGAGTCATGCCAAGAGCAATCTGTAATACATGATGTTAATGCACTCTCCTTTAGAATGAATACTTCTGAGAAAGTCATATATTTCTGGGCTAAGAAATAAGAATATTTATGTTGTTGGTAGGTTTTCATTATAAAAAAAAAATATGTATGAATCCATTTGCCATCTGGCAGAAACCCTCCCAGGCACCAAGGCTTATTAAAGCAGATTTGGGCAACAGTGAGATGTTCCAGTGCAGAGAGAGTGTGGACGTGGAGAGTGAGGGTTCTGGGTTGGGGAAGGGCGTGGAAGGCAGCATGGGGCTATTCCCCATTCTGTCTCTCCCAGAACAGAAACACAATGAGAATAAAAAATGTGGTGGACAACAAATAATGAAGATCAATCTGCATAGACCTTCTTTAAAAAGAATAAATACCATTGTATACATACTTTTAAAAAAGGTAGCTGACTTTTAAAACAATTTAACTTCCTATATTCCTCCTTTTGAATTAAGTTTGTTCTAAGTAAAGTTGTTCCACTTTCAATAACATGTATCTCTACTGTGTGAGTTTTTGCAGGTAATCGCAGCACAGTCTTGCAACATAATACAGTAGTTTTTCCCACTGCAGGCCTTTACGCTGCCTCCTAATATACATTACATAGTGCAGAAATCTAAAGCAGTCAATGGATCAGTACATGCCTCGTGTTTTAAAGCCCTTACCTACTTGCCTGACTTGGTTCTCTCTAATTCATCCAAAATTGGACAGGTAGCGAGCAATGTTGTTTTTCATCTTTTTATTTAAATATAACCATTTAATTTTTATGATGTCTTCCTCTGCATATGTCATACAGAGTTAACCTGCTGAATTAGAGGTAGAGACGACTTATAATCCAGAGGCATCACGAATATGTTCCAGTTAGAATTCTTATCTAAAATCATTTTTCACATTCAATTTTAGCTGTGAAATTAATCCAAAGTAAATAGCAAGATAGATTGCAGCCTTAGTGTGCACTTTTAAGGATAAAACATCAATCTACCTCTGATTTATAAACATTTTCAATGAGGTTGTATACAACACATATGGGTGGTTGAATAATGGCTCCCCAGAGATGTGTATGTGCTAGTGTCTGAAACCTGTGAAAATTACTTTAGAAAGTGAAAGGCGCTTTCAAAGTTAAGGATCTTAAAATGGGAGAGATTATCCTGGATTGTCTGGATGGATTTGATTCAATCACAGTGGTGAACATAATGGGACACAGAGAAGTCAGAGTTAGAGGAGAAAGTGATGTGACAGTGGAGATGCAGGTGGGAATAACACGCTTTGCACCTGGAGAAAGGAATTCAGTGGCTCTCAGTATCTGGAAAAGGGAAGGAAACTGATTCCCCACTGGAACCTGCAGAAAGAACACAGCCTTTCTGACACCTTAACTTGATCCTAGTGAAAGTGATTGCAGGCTCCTGACCTCCAGAATTCTAAGATAATGAATTCATGTTATTTTAAGCCTTTGAGTTTGTGGTAACTCTTTACAGGGGCAACGGGAAACTTATACAAGGGATCTGGATTAAACTACTTCATATTGATGGGCTCTGGTAGAAAACTGAAGCCCCCTTGGATATTAATTCATACCTCTTATTAAAAAAGCAAGCAAATACAAAACATAAAACTCTTTTTAACGGGGGTGGGAGTTGGAGATGAAGTTAAGGCTAGTAATGTTCATGGCACACATTACTGGATAAAAAACTAAGAGGAATTTTATGGTTTGACAAGGTTATTTTGCCTATTGTCCAAAAATCTGCTCCAAAATTATTTTTTATCTCAGTTTTCCTAGACATTTTCATTCTGATACCACTCAAGCCTTCAGAGGGTTTTAGATTAGACCAGCAGAGACCATTTTAAAGGTTAAATGAAGTTCAAGGGCTTCAATTTTTAGTTTCCCTGCCGAGACAAAAAATATATTAATTAATGGTTTTTATGAAGACTTGGCTTTACTGTAGATAAAACCAAATAATTCCTCAGAAGGGTTTATATCTAATTGCTATTTAGCATAATTTTATTTGAATTTCTCAAGGAAAATAGTTGAATGGAAATGGAGTTGATTATTATGAATCTAAAAGTTTCTTTATCTTAATATTAGTCATACTGTACAGACAGTGTATCATTTATAAATTTTATTCTGAAACAAATGTTCAGTTTTGCTGTACTCTACATGTGGGAATGCTTATTAAATAGAATGAGTAATGAAGGACTTTTTTGATTAAGTAGACTAAAATCTTTACTACCGAGAGTCTTAGAAAAGCAATTTTTTCTAGATTGAAACATTTTTTGGATAAAATTATTTTATTTTCATTAAAAATCCCCAAATATATGTTTTTGTGTATATTCATATGCATGAAATTTCATTTTAAACATTTTGGGTGGAAATGCAATCATATTTATTTGTGATTTTTAAACACATATAACGTAATCTTTCCTCAGTGATACTGCGTTAGCTGTAAGATACCAGCACACACAAGCACCCCGGTGCCTGCTGAAATGTGTAAGAGCTAAGTGAACATCAAGTCCAAGACAAGCCACAGTGTATCTCTGACCTTTCCAAAAAACAGTGCAAATAAATTATAATACCATCACTTACATGGTTTGGAAAAAGAAAAATCATAGCTTTTCTTGGAACTGCCAAGTGAAGACATTGCTTGAGAGAATTCTCATGAAAATGGCATGCTCGAATGCAGTGAGCACAGTCCTCTGACACAGTGAGCACAGTCCTCCACAGTATCCATATGGCTAATATTGCAGCGATTTTATAGGAGTGTTTTAAATAATGAGTCTTCATATTGGCTGTGTAGTAAAGTTGGAATAGAATAATCTTAATTAGAATCTGCTAAGTCTTTAAATGCTGCTTTTCCTAAAAGGTTGTGAAATTGTACCATTTTTAAGGCAATACAACATTTATTATAGTAAGATTTTATTTCTTACAATCCTAAGTAACAGGACTGTAATTTTCGTAGCATTAGTTGCTTTTATCGAGATGGAGGTTTCTTTTTTCCTTGGTTCTTCCCTCTGTTCTTCCTGCCTTCCTTTTTTCCTCCCTTTCTCCCTCTCCTGTGTCCTCTTCCCTCTCTTCCCTCCCTGCCTTTGCCCTTCTTCCTTTGCTTCCTTCCCTGCCTTCTGTCCCTTTCCCCCCATCCCTCCTTCATTTTTAAGGTTTCTTTTTAGATCCCTTTGCATCTCAAATGATGAGCCCAGGTTTCTGAGACGAAAGTGAAGAAAACTATTTTTAGCTGATTCTCAAGTCATTGAAAAGGTAAAAGGGAAACCTTCTCCCTCACTACTCCAGCGGCACTGTATGGAAATATTATTAATGTAGTTTGAAAACCTCTTAGAACAGTTTATCCTCACTGTCCCCACCATTGTACTAACCAACAAAGCAAACAGACTTTTGAATGACAACCAAGGCAATGGAAGAGAATTAAGGGACAGTGATTATTTTATATGTTTTATATTATATATGTAGCAAATGAGTTATTAAGCAATGTATTAGTGCCTGTCTACTCTTTATATTATAGAGGAATCACCTAAAAAGGTTTTCACCTATATACCTTTGTGTTTGCAGGTTCTGAATTTTCTTATTCTGTGGGTAGATGCAGCTAACTCTGATTTTACCCAAAAATTTCTTCCTCAATTAAAGACAACAGATCAATGGGCAGAATTCCTTCTTCCCCATTTCCCAGGCAGCGCATCCTAAATTCTGCCACAACCTAAGAAAGAAAACAGGAGGCTCCAAGGCAGGATTTTTTTATTCAACTGGATGAATGACTTACGCCAGCCCTAGATTTGATTTGATCTGTACAAAAGCAAAATAGTGTGATATTTCATACCTCTTGTGCAAATGTCACATTCCATTTTTAATTTTTCTTTTTTCAAGATGGGGTCTCACTGTGTCACCCTTGGTAGAGTCATAGCTCATGGCAACCTCAAACTCTTGGGCTCAAGTGATCCTCTTACCCCAGACTCCTGAGCAGCTGGGACTAGCAGTGACCACCACAACACCTAGCTATTTTTTAGAGATGGGGTCTTGCTCTGGCTCAAGTTGGCCTCGAACCTGTGACCTCAAGTGATCCACCCATGTCAGCCTCTCAAAGTGCTACTAAGATTATAGACATGAGTCACCATGCCTGGGCAAATGTCACTTTCCTTGTGTTGTAGAACAACTAATCTTTGTTGCCCATACAACATAATAATAGGGAACATTTTTACATATTCCTGTATTCTAAATCCTATTCACTGGTGTATAAGTTATATATATAAAAGATATGTTCTCTAACTTGAATAAAGTTTGTTTCAGTCTTTGAGAAAACATCCAAGGTCTGTTCACAGTAGTCTACGGTTAGTAGCTATGCAGCTGAACGGATCAATGTCTAAGGAGAGACAAAGTCTCGCCTCTTCACACTGTGAATCTAGGTCTAGTAATTGCAAATTCCATCGGATAATGAGAGATGACATTTGATTTGGTTTACCTTTCTAGTCTCTCCTCTCTTCCTTCCTCCCTCTTTCCTTTATTGGTGGTGCTATGCTGCTATCTTATTTCTTTATTTGTGTCTCTATCACCATTTATTATTCTGCCACTCTTTTAAAATGATAAGCTTTATTGAGTGTGTAATGTGTGCCTGGTATAAATTTTCATTTATCATTCTTATGTAGATTTGGAGAAATGGCAAAATGAACAATGAAGCAATTGGTGGAGTTTAAAATATTATGAAAGATAAATGTCAACACACATTTTAAAGTGTTAACCATTCATGTGAGTAAGACCCACCAAGGATATTCACAAGAAAGATATCCTCTAAGGTTATAGGTCTCACTGTGCTAACTGGGCAGAGCATCCTTGGCTCCACCACTCATTTAGCTCATCTCTCTCTCCATTCACCAAGCATGTTTAGAGACCCACTATGTATCAGGAGTTGTAACAATTGTAGATATAAAGCAAGGGAACTTAGTTCTCATCACTATGACCTGCCACGTCCTGTAGAGTGTCTTGCATCTCCATGCTGGAGCTCGGTCTTCAAGGATCTCCGTTGTGACATCCAGTATACTTCACGCCAGGGTGACATCTGTCAGCATAGGCCTCATACGACAAGACCCTATTGACTGCAAACAATCAACAGGGTTTACGGCTCCCAGCTGCTTGAGCAGCTCAGATATAGCAAACTGCTGTAGCTGGGTCTGGCAGAAGCATTTTCACAGCCATTACAGGGCAGGCTTCTCATTTACCTGGGATGCCTTGGATAGCAGTGGTGCTGGTGACTTCATTAGGTGTGTGACAGAACGTAGTCTGCGATAGCCCTTTGAGATCTTAGAAACACACAGGCCAGCAGGAGCAGCACACCAGTAGAGTTGGAAGCCCCCCGCCAGGAAAGTTTCCTTTAGAATGTATCCAGTGTGTTCTGTTTCTTAGAGCTCAGGACAGTTGTTAATTTATAGGATGGTTAGAAATGAATTGGATAAAACAAAATTTAAATTTAATTTTTTACTGTACAGTATAATCGCAGTGATGTAAGTCCAATGTAGTAACACTTAGGCCACTGGAAAGTATGTTTTTACATCAAGGCCAGATGGCCTGCACGTGTTCTCTTTCTCTCTTCTGCATTTTTTTAATTCTAGTTATTTTAACTCTTGATATAATTGTTTCATATTTTAACATACCTTGTTTTTACTTTCAGTTTTTCCTGAGTTTTTTTTTTTTTATTGCCTTTGTTTTTGCTGCTTCATAGAAGTAGTACATTTCTTTACCTGTTCTTAAAATTATTTACTTTATCAATTATGTTGCATAATGAATCCCCTTTCCTCCTAGTGAGGTCCCTCCCACTGCCCTTGACCTTCTACTGTAGGATGACTTCTTTGTTTTCTGGGAATGCTGTATAGTTGTCATTATGAGACTTCTCTTAGCTTCACTTCTGTAATAGAGGCATCATGTTCTAGGACTTTTTTTTATCTTCCTATATCTTGTATTTGCCCTCATTTTTCTAGAGTATATGCTCAAGTTGCTTTTTGATTAAAGAAGTCAAATCGTTACATGCCAGAATACGTCCTTATTGAATCCATATCCTTTCTTAATAATATTGTTGAGCAGAACATTTTAAATCTAAAATAATTCTTCTTTAAAATGTGAACATGTTACCTAGCATTTATTTTTGTTCATCCGAAGGCTGATACTGGAGTCATCTTGTTTCCTTTGCAGGGGTTCTGATTTTTAGTTTCTGTAAGATTTTCTTTCTGTCTTGCTTCCTTTTCTTTCTTTCTTTCTTTCTTTCTTTCTTTCTTTCTTTCTTTCTTTCTTCTTTTTTTTTTTTTTGAGTTATAAAATTTCTAACGCACTCACGTGTGTGTGTGCATGTGTGTGTGGGGGTCTTTCCTTATTTATTCTGCTCAGAGATAGGTGAATCATTCCTATCTGAAAACTCGTTTTCTTCAGTGGTTATTTTGTCAGTGATTTTTTTTTTTTTTTTTTTGTCACATCTTTGGTGATTTCTTCCCATCTATTTCCTCCACTTTCCTTTTCTTGAAATCTATTTAGTGAGATCTTGTATCTCCTGAATGAACTCTGTTCTTTTTATAATTTTCTCACACTTTCTATCTTCCCTCATGTTCTGATAAGAGTTTCTTCCATTATGTTTTCATCATCAGCACATCTCTACCCACTTCCTGTCTGCTATGTCAGCTGCATGTCTGTTAGGTTGCTTTGGGAGGGAGGGCTATGGGTTCCTATAACTTCACTAGACCCTAAAATTTACTATATGCTAGAAAGTTGGTGCAGACTCATTCACAGAAGATCTTTCTGTCAAGTCTATTTTCCTCACTGCTGTAGATTTATACTTTTCCATGTGCATCTTCACTGTCAATTCAGTGGGAATTGAAAAGGGCTGGAGGGGAAGCCTGTGTGGCAATTTGGCCATCTTGAACTGAACAGGATGCACATTTTTAATTAGGTGAATAGCTTACTAAAAAATCTGGCTTTGTGTAGGAAATCTATCCCCAAAGACTGATATTACTGACAGGAAATATAAACTATAACCTAGACTTCCACAGACTTGAATTGAAGGTTAAATAGAAAATTTTCATATTCAATCCAATAGCTAAAACTTTTAGCAGACTCTGTTCTTCTTGGAGTTAGTTTTCTCTTTTTCATGCACAGAAAATGTAATCAGCTTACTTGAAGATGCAGTTCTCAAAGGATATCATTAGAAATCATCGTTACTTTTGCCTTGCATTTTCCCCTTAAAGCTATATGATGAAGAACTGTGAATTCTTTTCACTGGAAAGCCTAGGCCAAACCAAGAGTCACTTTAAATGGCCAGAGTCTCACGTAAATAATTAAAGTGGCTTGGTCTCCAATAATATACAAATTCCAAATTTTACTTAAAATTAGTCTTCCTTCTTTCCTTGGCCCTCTTCTGTCAGGAGGATAACCTACATTTTCAGCTTAGGTGGAATTATAAGTAAGCAAAAGAAATATGATCTTGCCTTCTATAATTTCAGTGGAGGTTTAAAACCTACTGTCTCAATGGGAACATTTCTGTGGCTTTCACCATTGAGTCTTTCAGTCCACAGCTGCCTTAAGATGGGCACTGATGCTCCTTCACCAGACCCCTCCTGAGCTCTGCACATTGTAACACACAGGCTTTTCCTCCTGGGGTTCCCTCACCTTCACAGTATAACACAGGCTTTTACTCCTGCGTTCCCTTGCCCTGGCATCAGACCGTCTCACTCATCTACTGCATCTCCAACTGTGGGGGACACACATCAGGTCCTCTGTGTGATCCCTTAGAATGTCACGATTGGGGGGGGGGGGGAATAGGCTATTAGAAAATGCATTTCCTTTATCATTCTCTCTTAGTGGGTAGACTTGCATCCCCATTCTCTCCAGAAAAAAAAAAAAAAAAAAAAAAAAGCCCCTCTCTGATTCCAGCAGTCATGTTGAATGGTGATCTCTCTCAAAAGTCTCTTTGGCCATCATCAGCTATGGTCTCCAAGACTCAGCCAAAGTGGAGAAGGAAATGGTCGCATTGTAACAGCCTGTTATATACAGGCTAAGACTTCTTAGGGCACAGTGCTGAGGGCAGTTTGATTTAATTTTGGGAAACTCTGTGGACTAAGGAAGATTTGTTAGGCTTGAGTTCTGTAAGCAGAGTAGAATGTCATTAAAACAAGAAATGAAATGGAAATGAATGGGCTGTTGCCAGTAAGTGGCTTGAGGCAGTCACTAATTTGAAGGAAAAGGTTCTGAGGGAAAGCTAAAAGAATGGACTGACTTTTAAGAAATTCAAAAGCACAAATTTGAGTAAGAGTTGATTAGGAGACAAAATTAAAATTATAAATAATTTCATAGGGAGTCAAATGTTAAAATACCTACTAATTAATTTTGTAATTAAGATGATAAAATAATTTTAATTCCTAGAAAAAGCTCATAAGGAACCATGCTTTATTTTGATGTCATCAACTTAAAAATAATGGGCAGTCATAAAGTTTAAAATTCATAATTTCAACAAAAATATTTTATTTATTATATTATGTGCCTGAACACCATGTATTGTTTAAAAAGTCAAATCAGGTAGAACTGGTAACATCCACTGAAACAAGATGATTCATGAGGATAATAAATTCTGAAAAAATACTGAATAGATAGATAACTGAACTACTATTTTGGATTCAGTTCTGAGAAATTGGTTGCAAGTTAATAGCTAAATACCTACTAAGGCTCGTTATATATTAGGTGCTTTCTTAGTTATTAATGTATTTTAATTAAATAAATCCTCCCAAAATGCCTATAGATAAGTTTCATAATTTCTATTGCACAGGTGAAGAAATAAGGCGTAGAGACTCTAAATAACCCCTCAAGATCACACAACCAGCAAGCAGCAAACTAGAAATAAATAGCAGGCTATCTGGTACCAGAGCTTTGTTGTTAATAGTTAGGCTGCTAGAAGTGACCAAACCCTGGTGAGAAAAATGGAAGTTATCACGGTGTTTGAGTGGGCCAAGAAATAGGGGTCATAAAGTCAGAATTATACAGTTCCATACTTAGTCTTGTTTCCATGGCATGAGATTTTGGAAAATGATTTGAAGAGAATGGGGTTATCTCTGAAATACAATCCTGACATGCAAAATTCCTAACTAGCGCAATGTTGAATAATAGTAAGACACCACTCCCAGCCCTGATTATTTCCCTCTAAATATGGAGCATGGTTTGGCTAAGTAGCAGTATATTAAAAAAAAGAAGACCCAGATTTTGTGCACAAACATGGCTTTGGTTGACCTCTTATGTGGTCAATACTAGGATATAGCCAATAAAATGTAATGATGGCTTTAGGAAGAATGACAAAAGCAAGGACATAGAAGCCCTCTTCTCATCTTCAGTGACATGACTAGACCAGAATACTGCACACAATTATGGACAAACTGACATATTCATAAAGGGCCCAAGTCTATATGACCTGATAAGGAAAGACTCCTTCTTTTAAAAGAAAGTAATTGATGAGGCATAGTTGACTACTATCTTGGAAGGGAAAGAGGAGGATATATATAATATATATGCATACACACACATACATATTTTAGTATGTAAAGATTAAGGTCAAATAATGAAAAAAGGCTTCGGGTTGGTTTTGTTTGTTTACTTCTTAAGAGGCAAGAACAAACATACACATGTATTATATATATGCAAGTCAATATAAGCAAGTACTTTGTCACAGAGTTGACAAAAATAAAGTTTAAGTATTAAGCTGAAGAAAATTTCAGTTAATTAACAGGATGCTTTGTTTTGTTGATTTATAACTTTACTATTCAATAAAACTTATTTGCTTGGTACTTTTTGACTGATATGCTTAACTTGACTAAGTATTTTGAAATTGTGAAAGTTCATCACAGTCTTTTCATTGTGAAAATTATTGTTAGAGATCACAGTCATTTTTCACTCAGCATAGTTTGCTCAAAGACATCTCCATTAACAAGAGTGTGTTACCTTTGCATAGTTTTCAAATGCTTTGGTGATTTGTACTGTTTAAATAAAGCACATCCTGGCATGAAAATGAATGAATGCCTCCTGGCACTGTGCACATATTCCTTAGAGTTTATGATAATTAGGATGCTTGTTTAATTGCTGTCCCTCTATTTCTATTGGGTTGTGGCAGCTAAAGAGCAACCTCCAAATCATCTGTGTTACACACATAGATAATTTATAAACTCATTTTTGAGCACAGGGAAAAAATCCTGAATGCCAGTAAGTCAACTTTTAAATTATTTTTGTGCCCATTATTATTACTGATAGTATGTTTGTTCTGCTCCTTGGACAGGAACGATGGCCCTTGGAATGACTGCTCTTCAGGATTAAGTCATTTTAGTCATGATGAGTAAACACGTATTACTAGAAAAGTTTTTACATAATAAGAGCTAATATTTCTTATAGGTGTAGTCAGTTTACAGATGCTGTTTTTTAAATACATACATGTATAAAGTAGCTATCAATCATATCAAGGACAAATATTCTATTTTATGCTAATATCAGTATTAGAAAATAATTGCTATCATTTAAAAGGACTATGTTTTAATAATGCCTTTAATAATCTTAAATATATATAGTTCATTACATTTAAGAACTTTCAAGGATGAGAGTTGTTAATGTTCACTGTTACAGGGTAATAGTTATTTTCCAAAATCTATTCTTTCTAGAGCAATTTTTTGTTGTAATGAGCCTAGTTTCCTGGTGTGTTATTATTAGGTCAGAATGGGTCAGAAACTGAAGTGGGATTTTTTCTTATAAGGAAATCATGTGCAAGTTCATATTAAAGACAGCATGAAATCAAGATAAAGAGATTGTCTTTGTTATATGATCAGACAACGTATGCCCAGTGACGTATAGAATTACTGACTCATTAGATTCTTTGCACTTTCCTTTTTAATGTGAAATCTAAAATCTTAAATGTAGTTTGTAGTTTTATTTAATCCAATTTATCTTTAAACTTATTTTGCTATTGGCTGTGATTTAAATTGAACTTCCCCATAGGGAATCATGAAACAAATCTGACAATTATCCAGAGAAGCTCAAAACTGTCATAGAGAATTATACACTCTGAGTATTCAAATAGAATTATACTCAACAAATACGCTTAAATACATGAAATATGTAAATAAGAATGGATAGGGGAATAGACAAAAAGAAAAGAATGGAATGAAATACTGAGAAATAAAGTAGCTCTTGGTAAGGATGGATGGTAGTTGGGGAAATATTTTTATTTTGTTAGCTTTTAACATAGATGAAATATTTTAAAGTAATCATGTAAAATGGGCACCAAGTACAATGTGCTGACTTCAAGCAGGATGGTATAAGAGTACTCAAGAAAGGATAAATTCAGAACTGGAGGGAAGGATCTTAGCAGGGACCTGGACCCAAACCCACATGTTATAGCTGAGGTGACTAATAAGTAAATCCAATTTGTTTCAATTTTGACAACTTGGTATCTGAAGGATCATCTGATTCATTGTTCAAAGAACAACACTCAATTTTATGGGATCATTTCTAGATTAAGCTATTTTGTAAAAGTTATTTTATATTGGTGACAACATGCAGTTTGTTTGCTTCAAATCAGAAGGTAATACTTAAGGCTATGATTCAACCTTCAAAAGAGCTAAGTTAAAAGAAAAGTGTTTTGATCTTACTTTATAGCATATATAAAAAGAAATTACAGGTATATTGTGGAAATAGATGTGAAGGGCAAAACAATAAAGCTTTTAAAAAGAAATCATAGGGGAATCTTTTCATGACATGGGGTTGGCAAAGATTTCTTAATCAAAATATAAAAAGCATGAACCATGAATAAAAACAAGGAAAATGTAAAGAAGTAAACTAAGATTGAGTATAGTAATAAAATTCTCTGCATCAGTGGATGTCTTTAACTAAAATCCAGCCACAGAAATAAAAAATATACCTGCAAAACCTTTACATAGTGAACGGGTCTCAAATTCAAAATATATATGAATGTCCACAAATTGGTAATCAAAATACAGACAGTCTAATATAGAAATGGGCAATAGTCATGAACAAGCACTCTGCAAAAGAAGATATCCAATAGCCACAAAAAATATGAAAATGAGTGCAACTTCATTATAGAAAGAAAAATTGAATTTGTAGCATTATATTATACATATTAACCAAATGGCTACTATGAAAAAGAAAAATCTGTCTCCTGTGGTGACTCAACACCTGTGATCCCAGAACTTTGGCTAACCAAGGCAGGAGAATCTCTTGAGGCCAAGAATTCTGCATTAGCCTGGGCAACATAGCAAGACTTCGTCTCTACAAATATTTTTTTAAAAAATTAGCCAGGCATAGTGGGATGTGCCGGTAGTCCCAGTTACTCACAAGGCTAAAGTAGGAGGATCACTTCAGTCCAGGAATTCAGGAACTTGAGACAACAGCCAGCTATGACTGAGCCACTGCACTACCTCCTGGGTAACAGAGTAAGAACTTGTCTCTGATTTTAAAAAGACAGTAAAAGAAAAATCATACTAAGTTCTGGTAAGGATATGAAGCCACTGAAACTTCCATTCATTGATAATAAGATTGAAAATTTATATAACCACTTTAGAAAACTGTTTTGTTTT
Source organism: Loris lydekkerianus (assembly GCA_963574355.1). Lineage (NCBI taxonomy): Eukaryota > Metazoa > Chordata > Mammalia > Primates > Lorisidae > Loris > Loris lydekkerianus. The sequence goes on from CAUYPK010162158.1 coordinate 23,075, forward strand.
CTAACTGGACCCATCAATTGGACATGAAAAGAATGCGTACATCTCTTCACCAAGTCACATATAATAAGCATATTCATGGAAGCACAAGAACTGGAAATATTTATTAACAACTCAAATGTCTCTGAATATATTGTGTTAAATTCAGACATTCTAATACCTTACAAAAATGAGAAGAAATAAGAGAAAAAATTGAGAAAGTTGCAAAGTGAATGAATCTCACTACTGCAATCTTCAGTGAAAGACATCATACACAAAAGAGTACATGTTGTATGACTCATCTGTAGTGAGAGGCTGGGCGTGGTGGCTCACAACTATAAATCCTAGCACTCTGGGAAGCCGAGGCAGGTGAATTGCTTGAGCTCTGGAGTTCCCGACCAGCCTGAGCAAGAGTGAGACCCTGTGTCCACTAAAAATAGAAAAACTATCTGGGTGCCAAAAGGGACTCTGTCTCTAAAAAACAGCTGAGCATTGTGGCAGGCGCCTGTAGTCCCAGCTACCTGGGAGGTTGAGGCAAAAGTGTTGCTGAATCCTAAGAATTTGAGATTGCTGTGAGCTATGACAGCATAGCACTCAACCCCAGGGTGACAAAGTGAGACTCTGTCTCAAAAGAAAAAAAAGTCTATAGTGATAAATAGATAAATATCAAGATATTTCTTGCTGAGGGATATCTGGAAGAGGATTGGACAGGGGTTTCTGGGATTCTGGTTATTTTATGTGTGGAGGACTGGTTACACTAATTGGTTTCACTTTGTGAATATTAATTGATTTTAGTTTATGATTGGCATATTTTTAATTATATAGATCATGTTATCATAAAATTTACAAGGTAAAGAGAAGAGAGAGACAAAGAGAGAAAAATGGGGGGGAAAGGAAAGCCTACAGTATTCTGTTGATCCCCTGTAATTTACTGAGGCTTTCTTTTTGACCTAACAAATGGCCAACTTTGTAAATGTTTATGCGTACTTAACTCGAGAGTGTATTCTGCTTTGAGAGACAGAATTTTATGTGTCTAGTGGCTCAAACCTAACAGGAGTTGGTAAGTTGTATTGTTGAGGTTTTCTATATTATTTCATATCTTTGCATATCTTTTCTGCATGATCTATATTTTCTGAAACGGGTATGATAAAATCTACATCCACTTTTTAAATTCATCAGTTCCTCCTCTTGTCAGTTAATCCTTTATATATTTTGAAGCTATATTGTTGGGTGTATGTGTAGCTCTAATGAATGCATGCTGGCCATCTATTACTCATTTAAAAATGTGCAGAATTTTACTGTCTCCTAATTTTTGACTTAAATTCTATGTTTTCAAATGTTAATATTACTACAGGTTTCTTCATGTGTACATTTGCAGGATACATCCTTTTACATTCTATCAATTTCATAGTTTATATGTCTTTTGATTTATGTCATTTACATATATTTTAATGGGTATTTTATTAGGATTTAACTTTTTAGAGTTGTTTTTTTGTGTGTATTTTCAAGTTATTTCAATTTTTATAGTTTTTGTTTTCTTGGGATAGTTTTAAGGTTTTCTTTTTTATTTTCCCTGATGGTTCAAAAGTTGTGCATTCTAATTTTGTATATTATACTTACCATCCGTTTAAGAACCATATTCACCTTATTTACTCCATTGATCTGATTAATGCAGCAATGTGTAGAGGAAAAGGAGTATGCCTTGCTCCTATCTGAAGTTCATGGCTGGACTCCTTTATAATAAAAGACAGATTTAAAATTTGACAAATTCATTTCACTCAAGTTTTACATGACATGGGAGCCTTCATAAGTAAATGAAGAACCAAAGAAACAGGCAAACGTGTCCTTCTATGCTTAGGCTTGATGAAGAGTGGGCAGTTGTAGAGAAATATGAACAAAGGGGCATAATCTAATGGTAGTAAAGTGGGGAAAAATTTGCAAGGCCTGTTTGTTCAGAATCTCCTCGGCATTCCTGGATCTTCCGCTTCCTTCTCCCCAGTATAGGGAAGGCACTTCTTAAATGAACCCTGCTTCAGGTCTGGGTCCTGCTTCAGGTCCATGTTTCCCTGAAGTCTGACCTGCTTCGGGGAAGAAGGGCAAGAAGCAGGTGAGAGTGACCTTCCTGTTTCTACTGTGTTCTCAAGTTCGGGCAGTGTCCTGAAACCCATTCATTTCTTCCCTCTAACAAGACAATTACTTTAGTAGCTGAGGGAGACTATTGTTTGCTGATTTAATATTGATGGATGTGTATTTTAGATTAAGATGTGAAATGTATTTCTTGTTGTAGCTGATGATCAAAAATTTTGACAGCCACGAGTCCTTCTTTGAAAGTTTGCCATATTTCTTTTAGGCCTTCAGTTTATTTCTCTGGCACAGTGCATTACCTGGATTATTTTTATTCAGGTATTCACCAGGGCACACAGACAGCAGGGAATGGTTCTCAGAATGATTGAGAAGCATTCCAGTATAAAACTTACAATACGAATGTCTCCACAACCAATGTGCTATATTTCTTCAACCATGTTCAAGAGACTCCAAAAATAATAATGAATTATTTATGATTTCAATGTTTGAAAATGGTTTCAAAGTGCAAAGCTAAAATTAGTAGAATTATCTTAATTCATAGACTTCTTTCAAGAAAGGAAAGTCTGTGTCAGTGATCTAAAAGAGAAAGATATAGCCAGTCTCCTCCATGGTAATAATTAATTGAAGCAGGAGGTCATTAGGGGTGGGATTAATTTTGATAGAAAGGACTTACTGTTGGCAAGGTGTGGTGGCTTATGCCTAGCCTTTTGGGATGCTAAGGCAGGAGGACTGCTTTGATGCCAGGAGTTCAAGATCATTCTGAGCAAAAGCAAAACCCAGTTGCTTTGGCTAATAGAAAAATTAGCCAGGCCTAGTGGAATGTACCTATAGTTCCAGCTACTTGGGAGGCTGAGGCAGGAGCCCAGGAATCTGGGGTTACAGTGAGCTGTGACGATGCCATGCACTTCACCCTGGGTGACAGAGTAAGACTACCTCAAAAAAAAAAAAAAGGCTGACTTACCGCTGATATCTAAACTTCATGCTTACACTGATTTTTCATTTTGCTGCATCATTTTTAAATCATGACTTTATATACATGATAGGTTTTGCACTACACAATACTCATTAACTTTAGGGATTGGAAACACAAATTAGAAATCAGAAAAAAAAATTTTATTGATAGGTTCTAGGCAAAGATGCTATTGACTCTATAGTGTTTGTTATGTAAAGCCAATACTCATTTGTATTGGTCAATGCTCCTTTTGACATGTTTTATAATACTTTTATTAGCAAGAATGATTAAAAATTGGCTCTCCAAATTAATTTTCATAATATCCGAGCATGTGGTTAAATATAAAATTTATTTAACTATACAGGGAACAAAGAAAAGGGAAAAGAGTCAAATTTTCAAAGAAAAGCCTTCCTTTTTTATATAGATAATACAAACAGTAAAAGCTCTTTTTGCCCAATCTTGGGTCAGAGTATCCTACCATTTCCATAAAAACCTGAATACCCTTATTTTTCTCTAAGCAGTTTTTAAGAGAACACAGCACATGAACTGAGTATTAACTTTGAATCAAGAAGACTTGAGCTTATATTATAACTCTGCAACTAACAGATTATGTAACTCTGGCCAAGTGACTCTACATGCAAAAATTTCTTTTTTGCTAATTAGCACTAATTTATATAGTGCAAGTAACCAATTAGGTTATAATGTTCACTTTATGAAAGTCACTTTTGCTCAATTAAGTGTTACATGACTGCTTAAATTGCACATAATTAACCATTTGTCCCCTTCTTGGTTCAGTGCTTTTAAACAGATCCACGATAAATTAAAGATGCTGAATCCTAAATTTCAATGCAGAAACATAAAGTGGGCTTTCTCCATAAAAATCATTTATTTGAACTGTGGAATTTTAAAAAGATAAGTTATGTTAAAGATTCAGTACATTTAGAATACATACTCAACTCATGAACCCAAGGCAATGCCCAGTGTAAACATCATTGGAAAGCTTCAAACAACAACTCTATTTAATGACACTATTAAGTTGGCAGTATTATGGAGTCATTCAAATATGCTTCCATCTTTTATCAGGATTTCACAAATACTGTATTAACAATCTCAGTACACAGCAATCACACCACAGGTGTGATGTGTATGAGTTATATTCCCTTAATGCATGGCCTAACTTTCTGTTTTAATTTTTAAGAGATATTTTCCAAAATTAATATACATTTATGCTTTTCAAGTGAGAAAGAAATCTGTGTTTACTGACTGGCTTAATAGATGTCTGACATGCATTCAAAATCATTTAATTTTGTAGCAGCTCAGTGAGCTAGACATATTTCACCCCCTCTTTTCGCAGATAAGAAACTATATCTCAGAGCGTGCTATGGTTTAAATGCTCTCTCTGCCCAAATGCATATTGGAGTTTAATCTTCAGTGCAGCAGCATTGACAGGTGGGCCCTTTAACTGGGTCATGAGGCTTTGCCCTTATGAATGGGTTAGTCCAGGGGTGTCCTTTTTTATTTACTGCCAAACACTGGAAGATTAAGAGTTGTCTTGGGACACACACTCATACACAAACACTAATGAAAGCTGACCAGCCAGAAAAAGATCCATGCACATTTTTCACGATATCCAACACTGACACCGACACCATAGATAAGCCACCATGTCCTCACAAAATCTGCATGTGGTGGCCTGTTGCGCACATGTTGGATATCCAATTCATTCATGAATTAATGGGCTAGTGGATTAAAGGGTTATCATGGGGAGGGAACTGGTGGCTTTATCAAAAGATGGAGAGAGACCTGAGCTAGTTAGATGTTGAGCTCCCTCATCATGGGATGTCACCTCAAGACTCTGCAGAGTCCCCTCCAACCAGCAGGCCCTCACCAGGTATAACTCGTTGACTTTAGATTTCTCAGCCTCTGTAACTGTGATAAATAAATTGCCTTTCTTTATAAATTATCCAGCTTCAAGTATATTGTTGGAAGCAACAGAACATAAGTACTGAGAAATTGGGTGTTACTAATAATAAATATCTGAAAATATAGAAGAGGCTTTGGAACTGGATAATAGGCAGAGGCTGGAAGAATTTGGAAAAGGCTAGAAAAAGACTTGATTCTGATGAGGGCTTAGAAGATAAGCAGACCAGGGAAAGTTTGGAATGCCTTACAGATCAGTTGAGTGGTCATGTCCAGAATGCTGATGGAAATATGACAGTAAAGGCCACCCAGATGAGGTTTCAGATGGACTGAAGGAACATGGTATTGGAAAGTGGAGTAAAGGCTATCCTTCTTATAAACTGGCAAAGAACTTGGCTGCATTGTGTACATACCCTAAGGCTATATGGATGGCAGAATTTAAGAGCAATGAATTAGGATAACTTGCAGGAAGAAAAAATCTAAACAGCAACACATTTAGGCTACTGCAAAAGGGGAAAGATGACTTAAAGATGGACTTTATAATCAAAAGGGAGTCAAGGAAAAGATCTGGAGAGCTCTCAGCCTGGCCATGTGAAGAGTGAAAAAGCAAGATTGGGAGAGGAGACTAAGGGTATGTGAGGTCTACTCACCCTGGCCTAAGGAGGTGAGTACAGAGCCAACGAATCACAGAGCTACTGAAGGAAGACCCCAAAAGCATTTCAGAGATCTGTGAGGACGCCCCTTCCATCACAGGCCCAGGGTCCTAGGTGGGCATAGTGGTTTTAGGGTACAGCCTTGGAGCACCCTCCATGGGCTTGCTGCCCTCAGCTCCCTCAGGTCTCTGCTCCTCTGCATCCCAGTGTGGTGCTCCTTGGCCACCCCAGCTGTAGTCCCAGGGTCCTAGGTGTGGAGCAACAGTACTGAAGAAGACACAAGCCATAAGCCTTGGTGGCATCCACGTGCTGCTAATTCTGTAGGTTCACAAAAAGTAAGAGCTGTGGAGGCTGACAGCCTTCACCTGAATTTCACAAGTCGTTACTGAAAGCCTTGGAACTCAGGTACCACATAGTCGCTTGTTAAAGAGATGGTGTCACCATGGAAAGCTCTCATTAGAGCAATGCCAAGCAAAAATGTGGGGTCAGAGGTGATGCAGAGTTGCAGAATCATCCCCAGGAGGACGATGCCTGGTGGAGCTGTAGGAGCTGACCTCCACTGGAGAATCTAGAACTGTGGAGTCCCCAGCAGCGGGCAACACCTGCCTGGGGGAGCTTCAGTCACAGGATACCGACCCACACGAACAGTCATGTGGCTGCACCCAGCAAAGCCATGGGGATGGGGTTGCCTGAGGCCTTGGGGGCCCAACTCCTGCCCCAGTGTTTCTAGGGTGCAGCACACCCTAGCAAGAGATTATTCTCCAGCTTTAAGATTTAATGTCTTCCCCTCCAGGTTTTGGACTCGTTTGGGGCCTGTGATTCCTTTCTTTTTACCCCTTTAGAAGAGAAGAAATATCTGTTTTATGCCTGTGTCACCACTGCTTCTTGAAATAGATAACTTGGTTAGTTTTCACAGATGAGCTTCTACATTTTAGACATTTGAGTCGATGCTGGAATAAGTTAAGACTTTGGGGCTATGAGTACGGAGTGAATGTACATGAGAAGGACATGAATGGGGGGAGGACAGGGGTGAAGTGCTGTGGTTCAAATGTCCCTTTGAATGTCATTGAAATTTAACCTTCACTGTGGCAGCATTAAGAATTGGAGCCGGTAAAAGGTCAATGGGTCATGAGGGCTCTGCTCTCATAAATTGATTAATCCACTTATGGATTATGGATTAGTATATTAGTGAGTTAATAGGGTTACTGTGGAAGTGGGAATGGTAGCTTTATGTAAAGAGTAAGAGAGACCCCAGGTTGCACAGTTAGCTCCCTTCCCATATGATGCCCTGTACTACCTTGGGACTCTCCAAAGTCCCTCAGCAGATGTGGCCCTTCAACCTTAGACTTCTCTGCATCTGTAACCATAAGAAATAAATTTAATTTTATTAATAAAATAAATTACCCATGTTTAGGTATTCCTTTATAAGCAACAGAATATGGACTAAGAAAACGTGATGTTATTTGTCAGATTTACATTGCCCACCAATTGCCAAGACAAGATCTGAGTTCAAAGAAAATTAATCTCATGCAATGTTTTCCATGGACATTTCTAGGACTCATTGGCCTTAGAAATGAAAACATGCATTGACCCAAAGCTGGTAGTCAGTGGCAGCTTCAACAATAATGGTTAATCTACAAGTGAATAGTTTCATGATTTTTCTTAACCCCTTAGGCCAAATGAATCACAAAATATTGTAGTCAGGGTCATTGAAAGCATTCACTTATTGAAAGCTTATCCTAAGTTCTCTGATAAAATGAGTTTTCCATCACACTGGTGACTCAGATGCTATGTGGAGCATTGCACAGATCTTCATTCTGTAATTGTACAATATGAAGTTCATAGAATAATCAGTTAAACGTACTGCAGTACTAGTTCCTAACTCTTTTAAGCACAATTCACATGTTGTAAAGTCCCGTTGTGTTACACAGCTTGAATGAGTTTCTTAGTTACTGAAAATGGCTGCCTTCAGTCATGGTTTACTATTCATTTAGACAGAATTTGCATGTGACTTATTTACATCACTGACCCCCACTCTGTGGACGTTTTATGCTCCTTTGAGTAAAAGCAATTCGGGAATCACTTGTTTTTCTCGTTTCCATCCAACCACTGACTGCAGAGTGACACACCACTCTCAGCCTCTGTGCCTTTCTAGCACTTCCGGAAAGCTCAGCAGATCTCTAGAAATCTGTGAACTCTCCAACTTTAATTTCTTTCACCTTGTTGTCTTACATATGCTTGTAAAAGCAGTGACTTAACTAGGGCAAGCAGCTGGATGCAAAGCCTAATGCTGTCTGTAGCACCGTGAGGGAAGCAGAGATGGGATGTAAGTCCTGAATGTGAGGAGTGGGTGATGAACGAGGGGAGCGAACACTCTTCTAGGTGGTTGTAGGGAGCTCACCAGAAGAGAAGCCAATTGCCTCAGTGCCGTGGAAAACCAATTTCCACTGACTTCAGTGTTATTGCAGGTCTTCCTAAGACCCCAGCCACCCTAAGGGCAGTTGCAGAATTGAGTTTGCATTCAGCAGTAGTTCCCCAACCTTTTCTCATAAACAAGTCTATGAGTTTATCGAAGGCTGCAGCTGAAGCCACCATCCCAACTTCTTCCTTTCGCCTCTCTCTTTTCTCTTTTCCATCCAAGTGAGAAGATGCAGGAGGCTGGACCCCGAGGCTCTTGCTTCCCTGGAGAATGCTGTGTTTGTCTTTGGTAAGTGCAGCGGTAGCACAGACGACAACTGACCCCTGGTGCTAAGGTCGCCTCCACTGCTGCCCCACTGTAGGAATGAAATAGTTCTGGGTGTTGAGTGGTTTTCTTACTCTACCAGAAAAAAATATTTTTGGTAAAGTGGCTGTTTACCCGCTGGCTTAGGAATACCTCATTGAAATAAACAAACGAACAACAAAAAAAAAGTTTGACCATGACTCAGTAAAATATAGATAAATGAATAGCAGACCCTTAGTGTTATCAAATAAAGGACTAATAAACAAGCCCCTGAATTTTCACTGGGAACCACAGTTCTTTCCAATATGATCACACAAAAAGGCAACTGCAAAATGAAATGACGCATGGAGTAACTTACCAACAGGAATTGACGTGTTAACATTTAATTTCTGCTCATAAAATATAGTAACCATTGAATTCTGCTTTTTACTTCCCAAGAGTAGTTAGCCTTGTACATAGTGCTGATAGGCAAGCATTTATTCGATGCCTTCTACTTCTCTAGCTCTAGCAACATGCTAGGTACCATAAAAACATGGAAAATACGTGAGGTATGTCCAAGTGAGCAAGTCCAAAAGCAGAGTCTGTATGTGAGAAGCAATAATAAAAGATGTCATTAAATTGCCATAGGAATTTAGAACACATAAAAAAAATAGAATGAGCTAAAAGAACTGGAATGGTCTTCCAATGGAAGCTGGGACAGATGCTTTTAATGATAGTATCATTCATACTCAATGAATGGAGAATTTTAAATCCTGAATTAATGTGTTTTAATGCACCGAGAAGCGTCTGATAGCCTCTTCAACTCTGAAAATGCACAAAGATAATTGTGCTTGCTGTTTTCAGTGGCTGTTGACTTTATTCACCACCTTTACTCAGAATAGTCCCCCAGCCCTGATTTTGTCAAAACCAGTGAATCTGATAATAATGTTATTTCCAAGAAGATTTCAACAATACTGCATCATGTGAAATTATTGGACTGGACTAAAGCCATTGCTATAATCAGAACAGTTGATGCTAAGGAAAACAAATTTTTTTTCACTTGTAATTTGTTCTGAGTATTTAAAGGCAATTGACTATCAACTTGATGGGATGCCGCTTATAAGACCAGTACCAGCAAACTGATATCTAGTTTTGCCCAACACCTTAGAGCACCACTTCAAAGTTAATCATTAAAGCAATCCAAATACTGTATATATTTCAGATCAATTTAGAAATGATTCAAAATTCAAATATGACTTCCGTGCATTGGCATTAATATAATCTCTGTGTTTTGCACAGTTTCAAATGTTAAAATCCGTAACCCATGAAAAGTTGGTATGTGCCCATAACATACCCACTGGGTTCAATCTCAATGACATTCCACTTAAACTGGTGAAAAATGAATAGCAGCTGGTAGGTTTGGCAAACTAACAAATAATAACTATAAAAAAAAAAAAAGAAGCAGAAAAGCTGTACATGTATTAGCTGAACTAAAAATAACACAAAGACCCCTGCTAAACCTGAGGAGGTCAGTTCAGTGTAGAGTTATTAGATGTGTTGTGATTTTGTTTGCATAAAGACTTATTTCCAGAAGTAAGAAGTAAGGACAGATTCATAAACCAGAAAAATTCACTCTACGTGGAGTAAACCCCTGAAAAGACAGTGAGCACTGCATGATTTATAAGAAGGGAGGGAGGAGGTTTGGGTGGAGGGAGGGTGATGGGTTGGGCCACATCTATGGTGCATATTTTTATCTATAATAAAAAAAATAAATTAATATACATACTCTTTGTATCTCTGGGATATTTTGAAATAAATCTGAATTATCTTATTCAAACAAGACCATGGTAATCCTTTGTCTTCCATAAGATTGACCTTGGAAACCTTATGGCTCTCTGTATCTATGTTGATTCTCTCAGCTACACATAAACTCAGTCTTAGAAAACATGCATTGTCCCAAAGCTGCTTTTTTGAAGAACAAATGATGCATACTATGTTAAGTCCTACCTCCTAAAATTACTTTATTCCATGAAGTAGAAGACAGGCATAGACACTGCTGTGGGAGCAAGTAGAAAATGACATTGCTGTGTTTTGTAATATTATCAAAAAGAAGTGGCTTTGAACATGCAAGTGGTTTATACTAATATCACCAACTAGACATGTTTAAGTGATAATATTTGCTAATGTTAAAATGATTAAATAATAGTCATTTAGTATTTATTGAGTAGAATAATACACATTACAAGTATGATGTTATTCTGGGTGGTGGTGTGCAAAGGGAAAGCATTGGAGTTCAAGATCCTAACTGTTTGGTATGCCCTATCTTATATGGTAGGCACCAACCTACCTGGCTATTTAAATTTAATTATACTTCTAATTTAAATTAATTAAAATTACATTAAATTAAAAATTCTTATCATTAGGTATACTAGCCACGTTACAAGTGCTCAATAGGCCAAGGTGAAAATTGGCTACCATATTGAACAGGGAAGAACTTTTATAATCACAATTCTATTGGACAAGGGGTTGAGTCTAAGGCTAAGGAGTTTCTGTATACATGAAGAAAATAGGAAACACCAACACTCAAGCAAATACAGTTAATATTACAAAATAAAAATATTTAGTAAACTCTTAGGTTCTGCTGAATTTAACATAGTTACTTTTGTATGTAGAGTTTGTCCTCAAAGACTTCATGAAGGAGGAGAAAAATACTGAAATTTTCAAAATGAATCAAAGCTTTACAAGTAGAAAAAAGAGGTTAGTTTTTCAAATATCCACATATTAAGAGAATATTCAAATGTTGTTCTTGTTCTAGCATTTCAGCTAAATCCACAGAGCTGCTACTTCAGTACTCCCACCGGCAAGGGACTTCCTAAATTGCACATACAAATTCCTCAAAAAAAGTGGCCAACATTATATGAATGTTGGTTTGTCAGCCCCTAGTATGGACTGAAGTTTGTTCTCTCTCCAACCCCAGCTGAGTCCTAACCCCCAGTGTGATGGTCATTAGAGAAGGGCCTTTGTGAGGGATTCCTGGTGGTACTGGTGTCTTCATCAGAAGAGACATGGGAGGGTCATTTCTGTCCTTTTCCCACATGAGGATACTGCAAGAAGGCAGCAGTCTGCAAGCCAGAACCAGAGCCCCCACTGGGGAACTGAACACAATGGCACCTTGAGCTTGGAATTTGCAGCCTCTAGAGGTGTGAGAAATAAATGTTTGTCATTTAAGCCACCCAGTCTATGGTATTTTGTCACAGCAGCCTGGGAACCCCCCTTTGACTTGTAGGTTGCTGAAGCATGGTAAGATGAGAGGTGGGAAAGCTACAGCCTTCTGATTTCGAAATTGTTCTTTTCTAAGCACCAAAGGAAGCAAGAAAAGCTCCATATTTCTCTACTGCACTTTATTAAAAAAAAAAAAAAAAAAAAAGTAGTTGTTCTATAACATTTGGATTCAGTCAAAAGGCTGTACTAAAAGAACTGGAAGGCTACATGTAGGCCCAAGGCCACAGGTTTCCCACCGGGTTGAGTTTAATCTCTTAGAGATTGGGGAAATGGTTATGGATACCTGATTCATGCCTGCAAAAGTGTAATGGTCAGAGGCTGCCAGCTGGGCAGAGTGACTTATTACAGCACAGTCAAGACGACTGCTCTGAAAATGACCTCCACTTCCAGAGACTGGAAAGGCAATGGTGCACTTTTCCTGTGAACCTGATGTGAACACCCCCAAATGAGTCAGGTTTAGATCACCCTGAAGTGGATTTCAGCCAAGAGTCTTAAGGTGAATCACCTTTGAGAATGAGGGGGTCTTACTGAGGAAGTCATGTGAGATAAACAATTGCAAAACAGGGCTGAAGGAAGACATAATAGCATCTGCCAAAAAGACATCCCCCATGTCAGAGAATTGCAGCTGGGAGCTCCCAGCAGCAGGCTTATGAAATTATCTTAAGAGCATCTTAGTGTGGGCATGTAGTTATTTATATATTGATTTCATATTAGTATTGAGTACATTGGATTCTTGCTTTTCCATTCATGTGATAGTTTACTAAGAAGAAGGTTCTTCAACTCCATACAGGTTAATACAAAAGCTGTAAGGTCTCCATCTTTTTATGGCTGAATAGTATTCTGTGGTGTACGTATACCACAGTTTATTAATCCATTCATGTATTGATGGGCACCTGCAATGTAACCTAAACATTTGTACATTCATCTTAATCTAAAGTAAATTCTAAAGTAAAAAGCATCTCAGAAATGGAAAATCTAGCATTTGAGCATCAAAATCCGTAGGGTACTGACATTAGGTTATACCTACGCCAGTCATGTGAGACCTCTATTTTCCTTTGTCTTCTCTTTCCAATCAGGTGAAACAAAAGATAGCATAATAAATGAGGGAGGAAGGAATAGAGAATCTGGGAGTGGAGAGAACAAAGAAGTTGACTATTCCTGCTGTCCATATGGGGGTCCTGAGCCTGTATTGGGCCTGAGCTGGGAGAAGGGAGAATTTTTCAAGGGAATGAGTCATTATATTAGACTGGACTGAACTCTGAAATACCAGAAAGCAACTTTAGAAAGCATAAGAAAGGGTGAATGGGGGAAGCACAGGAGAGGAAGAAAGATGTTACACAGATTGTGAGAAAGGGTTTTGGTAAGAAAGAATTCATATGCTTTCTGCTCAGGAACCAGCAGGTCCAGTCTGTGCAATGAACTAGATACATATACCAAAAGTATCTCCCCTCCAAACAATAGCTTAGTGAAGAGCTGTAAAAATGCACGTGATACATTGTCAAGAACAAGCTGATGGTTTTATTCAAATTAACAAACTGAGTGACTCTGCTCAGAGTTCATTGCCATTGTTCTTTGCAGCAATTAGTATGAGTCCAAAGAGAGGTTGTAAGTAGCCTGGGAACCAAGAACAGTGCCCAGAAGACTGGATTGCTGATGTGTCCATGTTAGTGCTTACTAGATGCCAGCTTTTAATTCTTGGCAGTTGTTTCCGCATTTTCATATTTTCAGAACCTCCTCCTCTTCCCTACATAAAGTAAGGAGGTTTCTCTTATTTATCTCTCTTCTCCTAGTGCCACAATCAGTGCCTGGCACACAGGAGTTACTCAATAAATATTGAATGGATGCCTTCACTGCCTCACTCTCAGGAATACTGTGAAGATAAGATGAAGTGGTAGACATTGCAACATGTTTTAAGCACGACTTCAAGGCAGGGGGATACACAAAGTGTCATCACATTGGATGAAAATGCCTTGAAATGTGCAGATGCCATCTTTCCCACACAGATCCAATATTTCTAATCATTCATCTACAATTTAGTAAGCGCCTGACATGCTAAAGTGTTTGCTTTGACATGTCCATTCCAATCTGTCTTGAACACTACACATGCTGTAAGTAAAAGATTCTTGAACGGAACCAAAGAAGTAAAGAAAAAGAAATTGGGAAACAAACAAACAAAAATTATCCTAAGAATAGAATAGAAGAGATTCCAGGATAACTCTCATGCTACAAAATGAGGAAAGATGCCAGAAGACCTGATTTTTATAGGAATCTAAAACCGATGCTGACAATAGTGTAATTCTAGATCAGTGGACTGATCAGCATAATATACAGAGCAGCATAATATACAAGGCAGCACAGATGCTGGGCCTTCATTGATCACTGAAATGCCACCTGCTAAAATGCCAGAAGGAAGACATAATTAAAATTATGTAATCTGAGAAGGAGCTTTTTTTTTCCACCTTGAAACTTTCAGGAGTGTTCTCTACAGTAATGTGTGTGTGTCTGTGTGTAGTGATTTCCAAAATGATAAAGCAAAAACAGTTTGCAAGCTGTATTTAGATGGAGGCACATCTGTAAATCCTAGGAATCTCTTATCCTCTCTCATTTTTCTCTAACTGACAGTGAGAATATATACTTTTGTAACAGCCATTCCCTTTTATAGCCAAGGGGGCTCTTGTGAGGGATTGTGGAGTTACAGGAAGAAAAGCAGACTTACATATACTACCCCTGATTTTCAGCAGCAGACAGACAATGAAATCTGAAGAGTATCCTGTTGAGATTCCATGCCTTGGGGTGAGCATAGGAGGAGAAAGAGAATTCTTTTCTCATCATTTTGAAGTCAACATCGCATTTCAACCAAATGCACACACAGATGCCTGCACTTCTTTCCCCAGCTGCTCCTTCTGGTTAATTTGTTTATTCCTACAAGCTACATCTTGCCAGTGGTTTTATCAGCCTCTCCTGCTACTATAAATCTACTCTATTACCTAATAGGTAGCAGTAAATAATTTGGATTTGTGACTGTAAACAGGGCTGGGAACCTCTCTGGATGAGGGGCACTCGTTCATGGCAGATAGAACGTTACTATTTGTGTCCTGTATTGAATGCAAATTACAAAATATGAGCAACACACCGTTGACATTTACCGCTAATTTTGAAGAGTACAACTTCTTTGGTTGTTATGCATGTGTGTGACTTGTGCTTTTCTCATATTTGTTATGGAATAATGCAGTGACAAGATTCATAAAATAATCCAGAGATTCTGCCGCATGAAATATTAATAAATGAATATCACCAAAGGAAGACAAAGTGCACCTATTTTATAAAAGTATTTATCTCAAACAATGAGTTTTAAAGAATTAAGAATAGTGCAGGAATACAGTTGAGGAAGAAATCACTTTTGCATGCATCTCCAGATGATGTATAATTCTCCAATTGCAAGCAGTGTAGACCCCTGCCAGACTTGGGTTATCAGAATTAACTCCTTAGCAAATTAGGATGGGAATAAGAGAATTGCTATGTTGTACAGCCTTTTATTTGATACCCGATGCCATATTTTTCTCAGGTTCTTTTTTATTTTCTTCCTGCATTCATGCTCACATATGTATATTTGTATCTGAGTATTAAAGCTGTAATGATTCAGTGCTTTTGTACATGATTAAATGCACTCATTTTGTAATTATGAGCACCGTAGGTGCATGTGCAAAACCAGAGGCTCTCTGAAAAGAGTGCCCATTGAATTTAAATGAAATCAAAATTCCATTTAAAAACTAAATTGATCAAATATTATTTTGACGTCAAGCATAATATGTCATTCTTTGTTGCTTAGAGGCATCTTTTCTCAATTGCATTGGCCATTTGTCAAGCTAAGACGTGTAACCTATAACCTTTAAAGAAACAATCCAGGGATTATTTCCCATGACTTGAGAGGAAAATATTCTCCATATACAATGTACATCTTAAACCAGCAGAATAGATGGGAAGAAATTTGAGCTGCTGTTGATTAGCATCTGTGGTCATTACCAAGGTGATGCATTCGATTCTTTGCCTCCGCAGTAGGAATCTTTCCTGAAAAAAATCATTTTTCTAGCTTATAGACTCACAGGCGTATGGATAGAAATTTGAAACTTGAGAGGCACTCAGGATCTCCAATTCTTCCAGGGTATAGTGGCCATATGAGTTGAGTACAAGTGTTGTTGTGCTCAATTTGGTGTTCCTAGGACCTAGAACACTACTAGACATTCTTAATAATAACTAGATGTATAAATGGATCAATGGATGAGCGAATAAGAATAATAACTTAACATTAGCTGACAAATTTACACAGTCTAATAGTGACAAATCTCT
Organism: Loris lydekkerianus; assembly: GCA_963574355.1. Taxonomy (NCBI): domain Eukaryota; kingdom Metazoa; phylum Chordata; class Mammalia; order Primates; family Lorisidae; genus Loris; species Loris lydekkerianus. The sequence continues at coordinate 38,991 of CAUYPK010162158.1, forward strand.
CACGTGTGCTCCTGCACTGATGGTAAGTATGTAAACTGACAAAGCCACTTTGCAGAATGATGTAGTGTTACCTAGTTAAGTTAGAGCTGTCCGTACCCTGTGACTTTGTATCACACTCCTAGGCGTGTATTATGTGCTGCAGAGCACCTGGCCCCAGATGCTCATTGCATCATTGCTTCCTATATCCCTGGCTGGGTTTAACCTGTGGACACCCTAACAGCAAAATAGATAGGTACATTGTGGTATATCATGGAGTGGATATATGAAATCAGCACATTGTACCCAATAAATGCATTAATGTATACATGATCTATGTGTTTATGAGTTAATGTAAAAAAAATAAAATAAAATAAAAAGAAAAAAATTTAAAAACTACTACGGCTCAACTTTTTAACATTACATTGAGCACAGCTGAAAAGCACACAAAACCCCACAAAATATGATTTCCTTTATACAAAATGCAAAAATAGGCAAAGCAAAACTTTATTGTTTAGGTAAGCTATGTAGAGGCAACACAATTCAGATAATAAGGAAATTAGTACCATAGAGGGTAGCAGTTAACTCTAAGAAAGAATGTGAGTTGTAACTGCAGAAGGATCCCAGGGGTGGGGAAAGGATCTGTCTGGTAGTGGTGTTCTGTTTTATTACCTGATCTATTTTCACACTATTGACCATTTTATAATTTTTGATTAAAGTCTCTAGGAAGGTTTTATGCACTGTTCTATAGATACAAATTATTTCACAATAAACTGATAAAACAAAAAGAAAATTTAATCCAACTCATATTTGCCAGAATCTATTCAAAAGCAGTTGGAAAGTGTATTTGTCTTAAACTATCCCAGAAAGGCATTTTTGGCAAAAGACAGTAGTTAATAACTTTCTCTTACTCATTATTACTATTCTTTTTTTTTTTTTAATTACTAAATCATAGCTGTGTACAATAATGCAGTCATGAGGTACAGGGTGCTGGTTTTATATATAGTTTGAAATATTTTCATAGAACAGGTTAACATAGCCTTCATGGCATTTTCTGAGTTATTGTGTTCAGACATTTATATTCTACATTTAGTAAGTTTCACCTGATTATTACTATTCTTAACATGTTCTGATGGTCACCTTTAATGTAGGTATTGTAAAATATTAATGTTGATAATCAAGTTTTCCAACTTTTTATGTTGCTATGCAGATGAAGCCACTGAGACCAAAAGGAATTTACCAAATTTAGATTAATGCATGTTAAAGGCCAGAAGTGTCTGCCTTGTCTCTGTCCCTGATACGGTGGCATATTTTTCCTCAATTTCTCTCTTGTCAATGAAAAATGTTCATGCTTTTCCTGTGTTTGACTCCAAGTTCCTTCTCTGAAGCCATATGGCTATTCATCTGATAATACTTATGTTTCCAGCATTTTTCCCTTGATGGTCTAGCTGCAGTATTATGAAAGGATAAGGCTGTGGCTTAATAGCATTTGCTAATTCTACTATGAGCTAAATTCTGTGCAAAATAAATCATGCATGTTTTTACATTGAGGCAGTTCAGTTGGAGATTTTTGTGAAAGACTAAGTTTGGTTCCGAAGTTCTCAAGCATCAGGCCATTAGACTACTAAGAACCTAAGTTTGATTAGATGTTATAATAGTAATCTGCCTTTTTAATAACCATCCAATAAATTTTGATGCTTTAGCGTAATCGAAATACATTGGGTTACTTCATATGAAAGTCAAGTTGAGGAATCCATCATGAACAAAAAATTTCTCAGGCTCTGAGTTATTAAAAATTTTATCAGAGATTTTTTTATGATTTACCTTAACCTAAAGAATTTAACTTATTCATTTATAGTGTGGATTTTTGTTATTACATATTACAATAATAATTTATAATATTACATTATAAATGTGAATATTTATAAAAGGCAACTCTCATGGATACTACCAACAAAAATTGCATTATTCACTGCCATTGTTTCTCCAAATTACATAAATAAACAAACAAATAAATAAGAGAGTTTAGACCTAAATTCTTTAACCATATGGTGGCTGTTTTTATACAGGTCTTAGGTAAAGTTGATTTTTTTCTTTTTCTCTTTTTTTTTTGTTTAGTCAGGCATTTAATTAGGCTAATTTTTTTTTTTTTTTCAGATTAATATGAGGGTACAAGTGATTAGGTTACAATGTTTGCATTTGTTAGATAAGATCCTGGTTGTAGTTGTGTACCACACCCAGGTGTGCCATGTACCCTTACATTGTGCACATTAGATGGGAGCACCCTTCCCTCTGCCACCCTCCCACCAACTTGAATTAAATTGAGTTTTTCTCTCATGTGGGCATGTATTAAGTCATCTACTGGCTTCATATTAGCATTGAGTACATTGGATACTTGCTTTTCCATTCTTGTGATACTTTACTAAAGAGAATTGATCTGCAACTCTATCCAGGTTAATACAAAAGATATAAAGTCTCTATGTTTTTATGGCTGAATAGTATTCCATATCATACATATACCACAGTTTATTAATCCATTCATGGGATTATGGACACTTGGGTTGTTTCCAAATCTTGGGGATTGTAACAATTGATTGTAACAATTGAGCAGCAATGAATTTTAAAATGGCACAATCAACTCTGCCTGAAAGACTAGTTTTTCCAATACTTTTTGTAAACTTGAAGTAAATATAGGATATTTTGAAAACACTATAATTGACAGTGTATCTCAGATTTCTTAGAAAGAGATTTGTGAGCACAGATAAGAAGACAGGGCCATGGAAACTACTTTTTCCAATCCCATATCCTTAAGGAGAGCTCAAGTAGCAAAGGCAGGTTATCCCAGAGGGAAATTTTTGAGAAAGAGCCAGTAGGAAAAGCTTATTGTTTTTTATCTGTGATTTTGTATCCTGGGAATTTCCTTTTCCTGCTTTAGTGAAAAGGTCTACATTTCAGATATAATATTCCAGGATTAGAGCAAGTAAATTCCAACAGGCTCTAGAAAGAGCTGTAATTGTATGTGACAACCATTTCTTCTACATACACAGGAAAACAATATTTATGTAACAAATAGTAAAATAAGAATTCACTTAGAATATGATTGTGGATAATTATTATTCAGTTTCCCATGAGCTGTAATCCCTCCAAAAAATTAACAAATGAAGGGAAATAGTGCCTAATGATCATGTTTCAAAATCCTGAGTATAAAATTTAAAATACATAATTAAAATAGTAATAACTATGTATGAAGGATTGAAACCAATACAGTACTTTACATTAAATTATTGGCCTTCCCTCACAACTGCATTAAGATGTATAGTATATAGCGCAGGAAAGAGAAATTTAATAAAACATTTTAATTCAGCCTTCGGGGTATTCAATAGTGAGACAATTTGAATATCATTTAGAGACTATCCTTCAAACCTTGAGTTAATATCATTCTAACACCAGATTCTTCATCTTTTACTCATATAGCCTTATTTGTAAGTTCAGTTTTTATGTGTTTATGTGTTTATCTCTTGGTTAGTTTAGATTGCGCCTTATTTCAAAAGAAACTTAAGCTGCTTGCATTGTGTAAGGAGTATAAATCTTATTCCAAAAACTCATTTTGCAAAAACTTTACTTTTCAAAAAATTGTTTTCTATGATTAGACTCAGTTTTTGACTGAAGGCTTTCCGGAGCTGTTAAAAAATTAACCTCAGTTCTTTCTGGAATCCTACTCATCCCTAGGACAGTTCCAAAGCTCTGGTGCCCTTCAGAGTACCATGACCATTCTTTTTAAGTCATCATCTAAACAGTCTGCACTCATGCCTGTAATCCTAGCTCTCAGGGAGACCAAGGCAGGTGGATTGCTTAAGCTTGGGAGCTTGAGACCAGCCTGAGGAAGAGCGAGACCCCATCTCCACTAAAAATAGAAAAACTAGCCAGGCACCATGGAGGACCTTAAGCCAAGGTTAAGATTAGCACCCACCATTACATGCTGAAATTTTAGCTGGGACGCCTCTAGTCCCAGCTACTCAGAAGGCTGAGGCAAGAGGGTGCCCAAGCCCAAGAGTTTGAGGTTTCTGTGAGCTATGATACCACAGCACTCTATCCAAGGCAACAGAACGAGATTCAGTCTCAAATAAACATAAAAATAAAAATAAACAGGCAGCTTCAGGGAAGCTCTGTTTTCCCTGGCTACATGACCCCTCAGCTCCCTGTTATTTCTGAACTAACCTGAGGAACTTGATTTTTCTGTAAGGCTGGCTATGGTCCATCCTGCCTTGACTCACCCCCAGCCTCTCCACAGTCTGGGCAGGGACCAGTGGTGCTGCCAGAGGCAGGGCCCCCCTCTGCTGTTCTGGGTCTTGTGGCCTTTCTCTAGTTTCCCTCATCCTCACCTTCCAACTTGTTTCTCATAACTTTCTTCTCCCTCCCCTTTCCTTCTTTCACAAAACCTTTCAAGTTTTGGGGGGGGACGTAGGGATCTGGATAACAAAGCCAAGAAATATTTACAAGCTGTTTCTTTTCTCTGCCCTGCCCCTTACCTCCCCTGAGGCAATGAAGTACAGAGAAGGCTGCCTGGGGGAAGGGCAAAGGGGAACGGGAAAAGGTTGGGAGATAAACAAGTGAGATTTTGCCACTAAATGTTATCCATGCACACATAAATGCAGATAATACAGTGGGATTAAAGAAAGAAAATGAGCAGAGGTCAAAGTCACGTGAAAATAAAAATAGGCAAACAATATGGACCTAGAAGTAAAAATAGTGCTTGTAATGAGATCTTACATAACTATTAGAAGTAGATAGAAAACTAGGCTTGGAATAAGTGCAAAACATGCAGCTGTGAATGCTTAGGAAAGGAAAGCATATACATTACTGGAGAGGCCCTGTGCCATGCCATTTATTTTCTTATTCCTAATTCAACAAAATGCTGGCATAAAATGGAGAGACTCTAGACATCTCTTGTGTGTACTGAATTTATACGAAAGTGCAGTTTTTATTGTTGTTTGCTTTTGTTTCCTGGCTGCTCCTTATAAGACCCACAAGGTGAACTGAGAGCATAATACCAAATAATAATTGAAGATTAGGCGATTTTAAAAGAGGTCAAAATAATTTGGAGCAAGAATCACTCTTTGTATTTAATTAATAAGTATGTTTATCTACATGCCATCTCATTCCAAGGGGAAATTGAGGAGGTTACACTAATACCATATACGACAAAAGTTAAAATAATTTTTTTTGAAAAATTGGAGTATGTAAGGGGGCAGGAGCTAGCTTTTAGGAAGCAGAAAAAAGATAAGGTTAAGATTAGCACCCAACATTACGTGCTGAAATTTAGCTGAAAATTTCTCCCTGCCTTCCGTAGTGAAGAACCCAGATGGAAACAAACTTCACGACGTCCAAAAGATAAAAATGGAGCAAGTGTCTAAAGAAGCATAACTTGGGACCTGTGGGAGGTAACGGCGAAATGATCTCAGATAGTGAAATTTAGTTAAAAAAGTAAACACATCAAGGGCGGTGCCTGTGGCTCAAAGGAGTAGGGTGCTGGCCCCATGTGCCAAAGGTGGTGGGTTCAAACCCAGCCCTGGCCAAAAACTGTAAAAAAAAAAAAAGTAAACACATCAAGTTCCATATGAGTTTCTAATGAAACCAGAAGCAGAGACTTTGAGGATACAGAGACTGGGTCTGGATTTTGGCTTTGCCATCTCCACCGGTGTGACTTTGAGTGTTTCCCCCTCTGAGGGCTTCAGTTTTCTCCTCTAGAGAACAAAAGCTCCAAATTCACAGGGATGCAAAGCTCAAATAATTCCTGTGATAACACAACCTGGCCAATGCCAAGCGGCCGCTTATGTTAACCTCTAATGTTGTTATGCTTCATCTTCATTTATTCAACTCAGAGTTACTAAATGCTTGCTCTATGCAAGACACCCTTCTACACCTGGACAGATACTGGGGTTGCAGCAGTGAACAAAACGCACCAACATCCCTGCCCACAGAGAGCTTGAATTAAACTAGGGAGAAGCAGACAGTGAACAAAATATACACGAAACCTCTGTAAGGTGACCACCCAAGGGACTGTAGCAAACTGGTCAACACACGGAGGTGGTCAATACAAGCAGCTTCCATTGAGTACATGTATGTGATGCAAGTCTTGTCTGTGAAAATTAGGTCAACTCAAGGAGGTGGTAAATGTAGGGAGTTGGTCAATTGTAGGGGCTCTACTGTGTAAGTAAAACGCATAAAATGAAAAGTAAGAAATGAGGATAAACAATGTTTAAATAAGGTAGCTGGAGGAGGCCTTTCATCATGGGAACAGAGGAGGCCTGAGGGTATTTGGTAGAAGCACTGCAGACAGAGGGACCAGAATGGGCTATTCATGAACGTTGAGGGAAGATATGGGGACCAGTTTGGCTGAAGCAAGGGCATTAGGAGTGACAGATGAGGTCAGAGAGCTCAGAAGGGGCCAGACCCAGTAGTCCTTGTAAAAGCTTCTCCTTCTGAATGACATAGGTGCCTCTGAGGAATCTGAACAGGGGAATAGGATCTGACTTACATTTTAACAAGATTAGCTGATTTCTCTGTTGAGAACTGGGTGTGTGTGGAGAAGGAGGGAGTAAAACGGAATCAGGAGGCTTTTGAATTTATCAACGTGAGCAGCAATAGTAGCTTGTTTCAACACGGTAGCAGTGGAGGTGATAAAAAACAGCATCCAGAACTTTTTGACGTCAGGGCAATAAGCTGTGATGAAGGATTATATGTGAGATGCCAGAGGAAAAAAAGAGGCAATGGTGGCCCTAAAGCTTTTGGTGTGAGCAAGTGTGACCTAGGAGCTGGTACTAACGAGATGAAATCAGAGAGGTACTGGGCAGGAGAGTGGAAGGGGCTAGTTTCTGGAAGAATACTGTTAGCATCAACAATATCTTAGGTTTGATTAGTATTATTACTGGTTTTCTTAGAGCAGAGTTATGCCACATCTGCAAAATGTAATTGAGAGAAAACCTTTTAGGGAGAATCTGGGAGAATGAAGTATAATTGTGCAGCTTATTGATAGTCTAAGTTAAAGCAAGGATAATATTTAGGATATAGGAGAAATGAATCCTTCAGGAGACCCCATATTAGTAATATTTCTTATAACTGCAAAGTTGATAATATTTGGACGCAGGGAATGCTATGGCATGAAATTGCAGTGTCCTCTATGCAGCTGCCTGGGGAAAATCCATGGGCGTTGATAGTCAATTGAATGAATAGTACAATTAACGACCTGCAATGAAAATGAGGAAGGAGTCTCAGTGGAGTAGATAATCAACCTGCCTTCACAGAGAGGAAGGAGAATTAATAAATGGTAAGAGTCGATATTTTCCTCAGAAAACAACACTTAGGCACATGGGAAATGAAGGCCCTGAGATTCTTCTTCCTGAGGAGAAGGTTTTGTTGCTCTAGTACATTTAGCTTTCCAAAATTTCAAAGGATGTAACAATAGTACCAATCACTCTCCATAGACACATTTCAGAATGGACCCGTCAAAGTTTTAACTTTAAATATAACTTGATGAATTCTTTAGGACTAGTTAAATTGCAAAACTACATCTCTGAACACCTAAGTGGCTTAACCATCTATAAGATGCTGTGGTTGTACGACAATTGAGCATTGGAGAAAATTTCCTCAAGCAGAGACCTCTTTGCTTTTTAGAATATTCATCCCTAAGTCATTTTTTGCTACCACAATTAGACATCACATCTAGTTGTCTATTAAGACTTCTCTTGCTTTGTGTCAATAAATATATATATATATATAATTGGCAACATTCTATTTATTGTGGCATGAATAAAGGAGAATCTGCTCTTTAATCACAGAGGACTCTCATTGGCCATATGCAGTAGATAGACCTTCTGGGGCTTAGAGGAGTGAACTGTAGACTGAGGAGGTAACCCCGACGTAGGTGTCTATCGAATCACATGGATCAGTAGAAATGCTGTAATCTTTGTGACACTGGAGCTGGGACCTCAGAAAAGTAAAAGGAATAGAAAACCTGCAATAAAGCTGACTGCAGTGAGTTGGCTCAACACTCCAGTGGCTTCCACAATAAAATTGAAATGAAATACCAGTAGTTGTTATCTGGAATGGCAGTATTCTGATGCTAAGTGGGAAGTTTTGTCGACTGAAAAATTAGACAGATAGTTCCAGTGAAATAAGACTGTTGGTGCACCTGCCAGGAGGCCACTTCTTACCACGTCTGGCCACTGACATGGAGGTTTCTGCAAAGACCAGAAAAGAAAGCATGGAGAGACAAACTTGGCCTGCCAGGATCATTCAGTGCCTTCTGGGCTCCACTGCCATTAAGGACTATGTCAACACGTCAGAGGTAAGCTCTCTAGATGGGGCTTCAGAAGAATTTCTCTAGCAGCATGCAAATAGAAAATGAGGAATCTTGAAAAGAAATCTCCTGCATGCTTATTTTGGTAGGGAAATATTAGGCATAGATAGTGTTACCACTTTTGAAATTAAAAAGAAAAAAATTCAAAGTAGGGCCTATGAAAAAATTTTACCGTAGAATGTGGTATTTAAAAGGGAGAAGGAAAACATTAATTATTTTAAAAATTGACTCTAAAATCTTTTTAGAGCAGATTTAGGTTCACAACATAATGGACGGAAAGCACAGGTGGTCCCACCCCTCGGCTGCTACACATGAATTAGCCTCCTTCAAATGCGCCAGAGTGCACCTTTGTCCGAGGTGATGAAGCTACCTTGCTATGTTATCGCCCAACGTACACGTGTACATTAATGTTCATTCTCGGCGTTGTACATTCCATGGGCTTGAGCAGATGTATAATGATGTGTACCCGCCATTCTAATATCATTCTGAGTCGTTTCACAGCCCTAAAAATTCCCAGTCCTCTGCCTGTTCATCCCTTCCTTCTGTCTCTAGCAGCCATTAAATAGTTCTGCTGTCCCCATACTTCTGCCTTTCCCAGAATGTCATAAACTTGGAATCCTGCAGTATGTAGCCATTTCAGATTGGTGCCTTTAACTTACTAACATGCATTCATGTTTCCTCCAGTTCTTTTCATGCGTTGATAGCTCTTTATTTTTTGAGCACAGAGTAATATGCCCTTGTGTGCCTATATCCGAGTTTATTTATCCATTCACCTACTGGAGGACCTTGTTTGGTTCCATGTTTTGGTAGTGATGAATAAAGCTATTATAAACAACCAAAAACATATTTAAAACATATTTTATATCTATAATAAATTTCAAACTTCATTGGTTTTGTATTTTTCCCAAAGAAAGAAAACACAAGCTATGTAAGATACAAGATGATAGTTCAAAGAAGCATGATTATTAAAATGAAGCCCTCTAAAAGGCACAAAAAAGTTTGAGGAGAAATCAGAAATATAAGGAAGTAAGGTTCTGAGGTTTGGGGAGAATTTTACAATATTTAAATGCAAGTAAGAGCAAAACTATACAACAAAAAACTAAATGTATGTGTAGCTCTAAGAAAGCAGGCAATAATAATAAATATTTAACTGAACAGAAACAAAGATGTAATATGGAAAACAACATAAAATTGCTAAAGAAATCGGAACAGATTAAACCAAAATTCTACTAAAACAGGTAGCAAGAGGAAACATTTTAGAGATAAAGATAAACTTTAGCACATAACAAAATTTATAGAAGTAATTTCAAAAGACCAAGACATGGACATGTAAGGATATATAAAAACTTAGGCAGAAGGAATCCAACAAGCATTTTGGCAGGAAATAGTGAATGAATAAAATTTACCTTGCCAAGGAAACCATATTCTTAGATCTATTTTTTACTGTTGTAGAAAAGAATAACCTTTTATCACCCATTTGGTTCTACTAGGGGAATTTTCAAATATAATATAATATGTATTATATTTTATTTGAAATATATATTTATATTTTATTTAATAAATAAATAATATATGCATTTATTTATTAATATATTTTTAATTAAACATATATTAATATATGATTATTAAATAAAATATAAATATATATTTTAAAATATATATTATATATATTTTATGGTGGAAAGTAGAAAGACTTGTATATAAGCCACATACCCCTTTCCTAGCTTCAACATTTATCAATTTGTCACCAACTAGTTCCATGTACGTCTCTACCCTCTCTTTTGCCTCACTTCTCCAAATACTGTATTACTTCCTTTCTAAATACTTCAATCTATATCTCTATATAATATATTTTGTAAAAAATGTAACTAATAGTAATTAATATACATCAATAATAAATGCTTTGATAACATCCTTCAATAGCCAATCTTCCCTAGTCATGAGAAAAAAATAAGGTTGCCTTATTCTTACTGGCTGTGTTTTCTTGACACTGCACAGTTGTTGGTTTGTTATTTGAAATTTCATCCAAAATGAGTTTTGCCTTTTTGTTCTTTGGTACCTGAGATAGTAGTGACAAATCTAATAATATTGTTGTTTTTTCAGGTTTCTTCTATAGTAACAGGTTTTTCTTTCTATACTTTAAACCTACGTTGTTTGGCTCATAGAGGTTAAGTCGTGTTAGGACACTTTAATTCCGTTGAATCCTGTTTTTCACATCAACATTGTCAACCTTCCTTTCTTTCAATTAATATTTTCTACTATGTCATTTTATATTTACTTCTTTTTAAATGTATTTGTTATTTTGTTTTAGTTGCTAAATTTTGGTATATATATACATATATATAAATGTGTGTGTGTGTGTGTGTGTGTGTGTGTATATATATGTTTCCCAATCTGAGAATTCATATTTAAAATTATAGATATATGTTGGTTTTATTTCTTCTATTTTTTTCTAGCTTAATTCTCTACTACTAAAAGTTCACTTTAATTTTTTAATAGTGTATTTAAATATGCATTTTTCTATCTGTGAAAACATCTAATCAATATCAAAATCTCTCCTGAGAATGAGAGAAGATACTTAGCAACTTTCATTCTATTTCTTCTCCCACACTACTCTTCAAATTTTGTGGTAATTCTTTACAGTTTTAGTCCTGATATGTTCTAGTACATTTCCTGTTAACCCTCTTTCATGAATCCTTACATAATAAAAGCAGGATACTTCCTTACTAGCTATTTAACTGGATTTATTCTTATATTCATATATTTTAACCTTAAAATGGAATTTGGAAAGAAAAAATATATTCAGATGTCATCTGGTTTTAATGACTTGTATTATTGCATTTAAATATCTGATTATTAAAAGGCACAAATCTTTTAAAAAATAGTGTGTGTTGTAATATTTACAAAATAACTGTTTGGGGCCATTATAATTTAGATACCTGGTTCTCTGAACTACTTGGCTTGTAATAGTTAAAGAAGGGTGTTTTGCTATTTATAACTTCTCTTTATCACATTTGTTAACTTTTGCTAGAGAGATACATTTAAAATCTGCCATGATAACACATTCAAGAGAAGCAGAGATACTCAGGAAGGATATCAGCTGCCTTTGCCTGTGTTTCCTGAATCCAAGTCAAAGTATTCTGTCAGATACTCAGCCTCCCCAAACAAGGGAGGTTGCTAGGGTATGTAAGGTGGAGAGTACTATTCTTTTGATACCACTAGCAAATAATGTCAGTGATTCAACCTAATATCTTCAGCTTGTTATTTATTAAAACAAGTATTAAAGATATGAATTAAGGTGATAATACTACTGCAAAAAGTTCATAGTGTAGTGTCCTAAACACACATAATTGGTTATCAGGTGATTCTGTTTGGGGATTTATATTTGCAAACCTTGCTTTCCAATCATTCTCCAGGGGTAGCTCTTTCTTTCTGACCCACATTGTGAGTAGGGACTATAAACCCTCATTGATGACCAGGTGTTTTCTTCCTTTAACTTTTCCCTAAAAGGATGGAAGGATCTTTTATGCCCTTGCTCTATAAGAGCATACTCATTTAGGGACTTGTTATCTACCAAGGAAGAAAGACAAATGGATGTGCACTGAATAATTGTGAAGCACTTCATCATTTTCTTGGGGGACACTCCCACCCATGCGAATTTTAGCATGTAAACAGAAATGAATGACTGATTTAGCATTAAAATTGTTTTCACTTTTGATGTGACTTAAAAAGTGAAAGCTATTTAGAATATTATTTCATTCAAATTAATCTTCCCTAGATTCCTCATACATTATTCAGAACGCAGTGGTAGAATGACCAGTTCTATGTGAATACTGGGTACTTTATTTTCTTCCGAATAGAGCCTCTTCCAGCTGCACAAATAACCATAACTTATTTTTTTAATATACAGTATTTTTTAGAAATATTTTACTGTTCCTTTATGCTAATCACCTTCACTGCCATACTGGTTTCATAGTGGCTGAATAACAGCATAAACTCATTAAAAACAGAATTGTCCTTTGTAACTTTGCACTAAATAGTTTCAAAATAGTTTGTATTTTGTGAACAATTCGTGACCATGGTTATCTGTGTCTCAGGGGTGTTTGCAGCATTTTTTGATGATGAGAGAGAAAGATATGACCAAGTAGTCACCATGGAAAGCTGGCTGGCTGCGTGGGCAGGAACTCAGTGTGTTTATCCAGATGGGTCTGAAAAATGGACATTTGTAGCATCACTCGGGTATACAGGTGCAAGAATTGCACTTTAAGAAACACCAAGGCACCTCGCTCCTCAAATTTAAATGGTCAAAAGAACCAACTAAATATCTTGTTAAGATAGAGATTTTGATTCAGTGCAACAAACATTCTGAGAGTTTGCATTTCTCAAATCTCCCAAATAATCCCAATACTGCTAATGCAGGAAACCACGCTCCAGGTAGCAGGAGTGCTAGAGGTTGATCCTCAGCTTTGTCAGTGGAAAAACTCCCAGTTTTGCCAATTCACATCGAATTGGATTATGAAGAAATGATATACAACAAGAAGAGGGAAGAGGCTGATGTGTAAGCCAGATTGCCAATTTAATATAACACTGGTCCTTACCCTTGGGTACAATGAGAATCACCTATAGATTGTCCAAGTTTAGGCCCAATCCCAGGGAATCCTGATTTAGGAGGTCTAGAACAGCATCTCATGTGAGTTGTTAAAATTTTCCAGGACATTCTATTATGCAGCCAGAGTAGGAGCACTGAATTACGTTAAAAATGGTAATGGCAAGTAAATTAAATACCACTGTTAGCTAATCAGCACGTTCTCTTTCCTGAAGAGTTGTCTACATAGAGCATTGAGGGGAAATCGGTCTGATTATCTGGGGCCCTACCTGGCCTCATCAAGACGGTTTGTCCCCCTTCAGGGAGGACGAACTTGCCAGGGAGGCAGGTGAGCAGGCCCTTCTCCAACTGAGGCAGCCTCCTTAGTTCCCATTTTCAATACGGAGGCAGACAGTCCCCCTCTGTGATTTTCCTTCATTTTTTAAAAAACATAGTTTCAATAGTATTTCACACAAAGCTTTTACATTACCTTTTTCCTGTTTATTTTAATCATTTCTTTCTGGGTCACTAAAATTACATCTTAATCTCCTTGATTCTAAGTTGATGTACCAACTTCTCCTCCAGCCCTCTTTTCATAGTTCATGCATTACAGTGGATTTTCTTTTATAATATGTCTAAGATTTCTTTTATATTCTCTGCTCTTAATATTTTCTCCTTATAGAGTACTTCTACTTCCAAATACTTGGACAGCCCTCCTGATATTTTATTTCTCAAATCATTTGTTTACTATCAATTACATGAATATGTGAAATTAAATGTCTATGTTGTACTAATTTTCACAAGGTTATGAGCTCTACTATTTGAAGACAAAGCTTGAAAGGTGGTCATTTAGAAGATATTTTAGTTTAGGATTATAAAATAATGCTACTTTTCCCTGTTATTTAAAAAAGTGATTAATGTAAAATTGAAATGATATGTATAAGAGCACTTTCCTACAAAAGTACTTCAACTTGAATATTGGACAAGTGCCACTGGAGTGTTTAACTTTCTATTTTAAGTGGGAAAACGGTTGACCGAAAAAAATTATTCTTTTTTTTTTTTTTTTTTTTGGTGACCTTTTACTATCATTAAACTGACTGAAAACGTTAACAACAGATTATTTAGAAAACATGTAAAAGGAAGGAGGAGGTAGTGATCAGGATTTCTTTGTGAAGTTCTGTCAGACTAATTGAATTTTCCTTTCTGTCAGAACGGTAGGACTGATGTATCAGTTAAAGTAACAGCTATAATTTACCTCGACTTTAAATGAGCTTCGGCTTCTACTTGTTGGGCATGAAAATTACAGAATGTCTAGACTAGACTCTTGCACTGTTACAGTTTTAATTTTTTTTTTTTTTTTTTTTTTTTGAGACAGTCTCACTCTATTGTCCTGGGTAAAGTGTCATGGTGTCATTACCTCACAGCCACCTCAAAGTCTTGGCTTGAGCAATCCTTTTGCCTCAACCTCCTGAGTAGCTGGGACTATAGGTACCTGCCACAATACCAGACTACTTCTTCTATTTTTAGTGAAGGCAGTGTCTCACTCTTGCTCAGGCTGGTCTCAGACTTCTGACTTCAAGCTATCCTCTCATCTCAGCCTCCCAGACTGCTATTATTAAAAGTGTGAGCCACCGTGCCTGGCACAGTTACAGTTTTACCAGAGACTTATCCAAAGTGTTCTTAAGATTTTTGTATTTGTGCCAAGATTTTATGAATATCATAATTGTGTGTATCTTATATGTCTGTGGATATTCTCTACACACAGCTGCAGATGAACCTGTTATCAGATTGTGTGTGCACATGTGTGCGTGTGTAAACCACAGGCATGGCCACTAGTCTGCAATAGAATGTCAGCTTGACGCAGTCCTCCTCAGTGTCCTTCCACTCCATCACCTGCTGGCCCTGGAAGACCTAAAATCTGCCTGGTTGTTTCATAAAGACAAAATGAAAAGAAAGAGGGATCTGGGAAGCTATGCAGTTGGGTAGGTATTTTCAAAGTTCACAGACCAACTTCTCAAGTATAATTCACACAGCAGGAGAGATGTGGTTTGGATTACGCCTTGTGTAAATCTCATCTGTTTATTTAAGTATCAACGTTGTTCTCTTGGAAAATTGAGTATGCCAGGAGAGGAAAATAATGTTGGATTTAATCCCTTTGAATAGAATTTTAGAGGAATAAACAAAACAAAACTCACATCTATTATTTGCAACTCAGAACATGCTTCTGAGGTGAGATGGCCATTGTTACTGTTTTCATGTGAGAAAATCAGAGTTCCAAAATAGTTATATCAAACAGATTTGGTCAGTATAATTATTGTCTAAGTGAAGAGACAGATTCCTGGGACTTTCTAGTTCACCAGTTTTCCAGACTCTTCTCACCACTGTGTATAATAAAAATGGGAGAAAATGGTTTTGACTAATCAGAGGCCACATCTGAGGCTGGATTAAAACTCTCCAATTTAACTGCAACTAATTAATTGTAACAGGTTGAAATAGGTTGTAGATATAGCCATAAAGTTGGTCACACACAAAATATATAAAATATATTTTTTAATAGTAAAAATTTTTCAAAAGCATTACTTTTAGTGAGATAAATTTGTAAAATATTTTAGGGGGTTTATTCTACATAAGTCACATTCTTATCTTTTTGGATTGGCTTATGCCATTGTTTTTAAAATTTTGGGTGCAATCCTTTTAGACAAATTACAAAATGACATTATTTAATCACAACCTGTTGCGTGACCTGAGACGTGAAAGTAAACATACCCTACACAACCAAGCTTTTTAATGTTTGAGTTTTAGTGTAGAAAATTGAATTGTATGAAATATGAAATAGAATGTAACAATGTAACATTTTATTTCAAATATGTACCTATGTACATGAATATGCTGTCTGGGGGCAAAGTGTCCTGATTGCCAATTTCCATTGAGAATAACCTACCCCTTCACTTTTGTAGTAGATGTCGAGCTGCCACAGTGTCACCACTGAAGGAGGAGTTGGGTGAGATACACACAAACCATTATATAAGATTTCAACACTGAAGATATAATAGTTATTAATAACCTCAAGAGTGTATCATAAAATGTAGAAAGAAAGTGATAAGCGTTTATTGCCTTTATTTTTAATATAATTCATTTAATGTTTAATAATGTCCATCTTTAACAACTATCCCATTTCTTTTCCTGATGATTGAATAGCAAACCCTTCGTAACTGTTATAAGCTGTGTTAACCATACAATCAGACCAGACCAGGAAGCTTGAAAGCCCCGGAGTTAGCCCATTCCTCATGCTTCCTGCTACTGATTCAAAATTTATGAGAGAAAATGGCAAATGTTATGAACCATTTTAGGACTTTCATTCTTTTCTGCACTCCTAAGCTTCTGTACTAAAAAAAAAAAAAAAAAAAAGGAAATATGATTTCCACTCATTCATCTTTTCAATAATCAAATTATTTTCAACCTAAAAATTGACAGTATTCATCTTTATTCTAGTACACCCGATGGATTGGATTTGGTCTCTGATGGGAAGAGAGGAGTTAAAAATCACCCAATACTCAAAGTTCGTATAATTTTGCACCTTTAGCTTTAGTGAGGAGGCAAGTATAATAATAATTTAAATGTAGTTAGCATCTGTCAGCTGAATTACTTTCATCACTCTAAGCATTCTTTCAGCGTAGACTCTTCTCATAGTGATGTTCAGCTCACTATATTACATAATATATTTTTTAAAAAACTAGTGCTAATCATACTCATTCTGCCTACGTATTGTCTCTGATATTTCCTGTAAAGGCTATCAAAGGAAACACCTCATTCAGGGTGTGCAATTTTAAATATAATGTCAGGGTAAGTGCCATATGAGTTTGTTCTGTGCTACTTTCCTTAGAGGTTGTTAAGCACATTAATAGTAAAACAAATGAGAATTAATTTGTGAATGCAACTCAATTTCCACCTAAGCTTCTTAAAAAACATCTTAATCCTTTCCCTCCAGGCACAACTCAAGTCCCATCTTCCCAGCAACATCTTTCCTGATGACTTGCCCTAGTTATTTACTTTTTACTTTTTATTTCTCTAAAACCTATTGTAGTTATTTTCTCTGTGGCAAAATCAGAATTCCATTGTTCTCTCACTGCTGTCTTACCTGGGCTAAGTTTTAGGATATATAAGAGCAGGATCTTTTACTGTACTTGTGTCCTTTGTAACACCTAGCAATATCGGGGACCTGGTAGTGTGCCATGCCTTTTAGAGTTCATGAGAAAGAAGTGTAACATTCTGTACGTGAGTCTATACAGTCATGTCCTCCCAATAATATTAGCATATTAATAGTCTGTATGGTTTAGTGTTTCCTAAATACTAAGTGCTATTCAAAGTATTTTATATGGATTATTTATATAATTCTCATTAAAAACCCTAGACAAGAAGAAACAAAAGATCCCTTGATCACATGGGTTAAGGACTAGCACCTACAAAGTTTGACCATAAAATCTAATCACTCCCTTTGCTACTTTACATACAGACCTAGTTAAGCCATCACAGCATGTTTCAAATCACACCACCAACAAAATCACAACAGTGATGGGTTTCAGTGCTTTTAAAGTTATGCAAAAAATGGAGTTTGGGAAGTGCTTTCGGAGTAGCCAAATAGGAGACAAGAAAATGTTAAATATAAGACCAAATGTAAGAGTAGATACAAAAATAAGCTCTAAGTGTAATACAGACATTTGACTTGAGCTTGTTAGAAATTGAGGAACGGGTGTGTGGTAATTCACTGGAATTTTACCATAAAGACAGCAAGCACTTGTGAGATCAGACCTGACCTATCAGAAGGAGAGCTCATTTCTACGGCAAGGCCCCTCGTCTTCTGTAGACTCTCTGAGCAAGAGATATGACAAGCTGAGCTCAGGGGCTAGGCCATTCTTTTAAAGCTCTGCCTTCCTCAGGTCTGAGAAACTAAATTATTCCATTGTTAATCTTTAATATAATTTCTCAGGTAAGTCACACTGAAAGAGAGGTGCCTTCTGAAGAAGGCAATTTAAATGATTTATTTGAGGAATTCATTACTACATACCAAGAATCCTTTCTGATTGTTTTTAAGAAGGATCTCTGTTTATTTGAAATAATGATTAGAAAAACCCAAAGCACCAAAGTATATTCAAATAATGTCTTTATTGATTGCTTGAGGTGTATCTTGAAGGGGATAACCTAAAATAAGATAACAGGGATGCAAGTTCTGATCTCTATGAAATAATAATTCTTTCAGATGAGAATAAAATTTATACTAATTTGAACAGTCATTTTTTGTTATGAGAAATTAAAATTATTTTTTCCTGCAGCAGATTTTTATTTGGAAAACTGAAAGTTCTGTGAAATTCCAATTAAGCAGAAAAATATAATCCAAACTGCTTCTAGAAAAAAAATATATATATGTATATAATTTTTGAGTGCTAATAGTGACCAGCCCTTATCTGCTCAGCAGAATCACAATTAATCCAATATAAAGTAGAGTTAATTAACCTTGAACAGTGGCTATCAGCATAGGGGTTTCAAAGTCACATAATTTTAAATTAGATACCAGCACAGTGGCTCACACCTGTAATCCTAGCAATTTGGGAGGCCAAGGCAGGTGGATTGCCTGAGCTCAGAAGTTCAAGACCAGCCTAAGAAAGAATGAGACCCTGTCTCTACTAAAAGTAGAAAAACTAGCCTAGTGTTATGACAGGTGCCTGTAGACCCAGCTATTCGGGCAGCTGAGGCAAGAGGATTGCTTGAATCTAGCAGTTTGAAGTTGCTGTGAGCTATATGATGCCACTGCACTCTACTCAAGGTGACAGAGTGAGTGAGACTCTGTCTCAAAAAATAAATAAATAAATAAATCAGAAATTCAGCTTTTCTGATTATTGCCGAGTTACTTAAATTACCTTAAGTTTCTTAACCCCCACACCGAATCTTTAACGTGAATATAAGTAGAAATATTGACTCAAAGGATCCTTGTGGGAAATGGATGATCTACTAGATATGAGATGCTGAGTGCGGTAAATGGAAGTTGCAATGTATAAGTCAGCCCTCTTCTGTTTATTCATGTATAATACAGACCATAACTGATCACAAGGACATTTTTCAGATTTGTATTGACATTGTGGTCTATTCTGCTCAATTCTTTATGTGTTAACAGAAATAAAAAGTGATTTAAAGCATCTAAGAGGTATTTGGAAGGGAAGATCTTTGAATAATGAATGAATAAATAAATAAGTGCCTTATTTTTCGAGACAAGCATCCCCACGAATTATTTTATAGGTACTTGCTTGCTGCTGTATTTTAGTCCTTTGTATGAATTTCATATTTTTTTCCATTTTATAATGTGAATTAAAAAGTGTTTAAGTATTAATAAAGAGAAAAGTATTTGAGAAAATAAGAAAAAAATCAGTCCACTGAACTCGTTTGAATGTATATATTCTTTTTTGTATTTAAATTTTATTTTAATTATTACAGGTACACAATATTTGTATGTATTTATAAGATACATGTCATGTTATCATACGGGCATGTGATGTTTGTTAATCGAGGTAATGGGGTGTCCATCACCTCAAGAATTTATCATTTTGGGGTTGGGAACATTTCAGTTCCCCTATTTTTGTTATTTTAAAGTATACCAAATTTACTGTTGACTACACTCACTTTGTCATGCTATCAAATATTGTGCCTTCTGTCTCTATTTTTGCACCCACTAACCATCCCCACTTTTATCTTCCCCTTCCCGTCACACTTCCCAGCCTCTGGTAACCATCATTCTACTCTCTGTCTCCAGGAGATGAATTGCGTAATATTTAGCTCCCACGTATTAGTGAGAACATAAGAGATTTATCTTTCTCTGCTTAGCTTTTTTCACTTAACATCATGTTCTTTCTCCAGTTTATTCCATGTCGTTGAAAATGACAGGATGTCCTTCTTTATGAATAAAGAATAATATTCCATTGTGTACAGGTATCACATTCTCTTCATCCATTCATCTGTTGATGGAAACTTAGGTGGATTCCGTATCTTGGCTATTATGAATAGTGTTAAAATAAGTATGTGAGTGCAGGTCTATTTTTAATATACTTATTTCCTTTCTTTTGAATATATACTAGCAGTGAGATTGCTGGGTCATAGGGTAGTTCTGTTTTTATTTATTTATTTTTTTTTAGGAAACTCCATACTGTTTTCCATAGTGGTTGCATTGATTTACAAGTCCACTAACAATGTAGAGGGGGGGTAGGAGGGTTCCCCTTCTTTACATCCTCCCCAGAATTCATCATTGGCTGTATTTTTCATAAATCTATTTTAACTGGGGGTGAGATGATACTGTAGTTTTGATTTTTCTTTCTCTAATGACTAATGATGTTGACTAATGACCTGTTGGCCATTTGTATGTCTTCTTTTGAGCTAATCTTTTGCCTGTTTTAATCAGATTGCTTTCATCGTTTCATGACTTAGATTTAAGGCTTTAATGCATTTTGGTATAATTTTTGTGTGTGGTGAGAGATGAGGGTCTAGTTTTATTCTTCTGCGTGTGGGTATCTGATAGTGAAAGCACCATTTATTGAGGACCCTGTTCTTTTCCAAATGTATGGTCTTAGCACCTTTGTCGGGATAAGTTCACTATGGATATGTGGATTCATTTCTGGGCCCTGTTCTATCCTGCTGTCTGTTTATTTCTTGCCAGTACCATGCTGTTTGGGTTACTACAGCTCTGAACTCTGGTAATGCATTTTGTCCAGTTTTGTTCTTTTTGCTCAGGATGGTTTTGCCTATCCTGGGTCTTTTGTGGATCTATATACGTTTTTAGAATTATATTTTCTATTTCTGTGAAGAATGTTATTGGTATTTTGATAGGGATTGCATTGCCTCTGTAGATTGCTTTGGGTAAAACAGACGTTTTAACAATATTCATTCTTCTCTAATCCTTGAGCATGGAATGCCTTTCCATTTTTGTATGTACTTTTCAATGTCTTTTATTAGTGTTTTATAGTTTATATTGTAGAGATTTTTCACTTCTGTGGTTAACTTTATTCCTAGGTATTTTATTTTATTTGTAGCTACTGTAAATGGTATTAATTCCTTAGTTTCTTTTTCAAATTGTTTACTGGTGGGGTATAGAACTGCTACTGATTCTGGAATGTTACTGTTGTGTCCTGCAACTTTACTGAATTTATCATCAGTTCTAATCGAGTCTCTCTGTGGAGTTTTAAGTTTTTCTAGATATAAGATGATATCATCTACAACCAAGGATAATTTGACTTCCTCCTTTCCGATTTGGATGCCCTTTCTCTTGTCTGATTGCTCTAGCTAGTCCAATTGAGTGTGTGTATTTTTAATGTTGAATTAAATATTATTAAAAAGATCAAGGATATTGTATTAGTTTATTTCTGCTGCTATAACAAGAATGTTTTCGACTAGGTAATTCATAAATTCTCTAATTTATTTCTCACAGTTCTGGAGGGTGGAAGTCCTAGATCAAGGAATGACAAATTCGTTGTCCGGAGAGGGATCACTCGGTGCTTCAAAGACAGCACCTTGTTGCTATGTCCTCATGTGGCAGGACAGGAGGGGCCCTTTGTCAGGTCATTAATCCCATCGATGAGGATTCCACCTTCGGGCCTTAATAACTTCCTAAAGGCCCCACCTCTTAATACTATCACACTGGTGATTAAGTGTCAATATTTGAATTTTGAGCAGGGAGCACAATCAGATCATAGCAGATATATATATTCAAATGCATTTCAAGAAGAACGACGAGAAGCAAATGTACATTATTTTCAATTATCTAGGACATTGTCCAGTAATTGAGTCAAATGTACATTATTTTCAATTATCTTCTAGGACATTATCCAGTAATTGAGTAAACTGTAAAACTTAATAGCACCAAGTGATGAAATATAACTTTATTCATAGATCTGAAGGGAAAGTAGACAATTTAAAGAAGATGCGACTGGATTTTCACCGCACTCCCTTACTAACATTATTTCTTTCAGTCTCCAAGGGCTTTTCTCACAATGATCTTTGTGAAAGAAAAGCTCATGACACTGCCTGCAGAAATCGCCTATCAGTCAGTCATAGGTTTTGCTTCAAGGCCAGAAACACATTGCTCCCAGTCAGCCGTTAGCATGCCGTCTTCAGAGGACCCCTCCCACCCTGTACAGGCAGACTGGAAACACTCAGTGATTTCCTCCTGAGGAGATACTGAGTAAGGCCCAGCTTCGTTGGCATGTTCAGGGAACCAGGTATATTTTGTTTTTCAAGAAAAGAAATGAGATGTTAAAATCACAAAAAGGAAACAATAAATTGCATAATCTTATGTGAAGATATTTACTGCATATGTACATGTTATTTATGAATATATTAAGCAAGATGATCTTGAAAGTTTAAAAACAGCTATTAACTTGCTTCTGTAAGCTGGGTGCCCTATTTGTATAATTATTACCTGTTACCACTGTGCTGTAGCACTAGGCTTTTAGGTGGATGCAAATTCATCTACAGTTTCCTTTAGTTAGCCTCATCACCAGCAGTGCAGGGACATTCACACGAGGAGTTGAAGGGAAGGGAGGCAGGCTTAACAATGGAAAGAGCATCTTCTGATCTACCCAGAGGTCTCATACATACCGTGTACCTTTTCCTGTATTAATCTATAACTAGTCTTCATAATCCTGAGAAAAAAATAAAAATAAACTATGAAAACCTAAGTATTCCTTTGGCTTATTACTTAATGCAGGGCATTATTTTTGATGTCTCATAAACAGTTCTCAGCAACCATGTTGTGTTATAATAATACTTAGTAGAGCAAACAGTAAAAAAACACAAATATCACAGCAAGATTCTGAAAAAAAGACTACTTCATTTCTTGGAGTCATTATTTCTATGTGTTTGTAATCCGCTATCTTAAACTGTCGGTTGGTGAATCTGTGTTTGTTTCGTCTCGTCAGCCAGAGTTCTGACATGATGACATGTGACTGGCAGGTTCGTGCTCCTTGTAGAGGATGGAGCAGAAGGCCATTCGATGGTGAAGATAATGAGGAGATTAATAAGTTGGCTTTTAAATCAAAATGGCATTCTGTGTAACATTTGTGTTTTGTTTGTCAAAAATACTTGTTTTTCGCAGCTGAAAAACAATCAATCAAGAAAGCAAATTAATTCAACACACACTTTATGAACCTGATATAATAATATACAGAGATACAACCTAGAGTCCATGGTGTGAGACTAACGTATTCAATAATTCATTCATTTTTTAGTAAATATATATTCAGTATCTGTTATTCACCAGAACTGGTGAAGGCATTAGGGATAAACCAAATATCCCACTATATGGAGCTTATGGTACATACCATATATACTCGAGTATAAGATGACCCGAGTATAAGCCGACCCCCTTAATTTTACCCTAAAACTGGGAAAACTTAGTGACTCGAGTATAAGCCGAGGTGGAAAATGCAGCAGCCACTGGTAAATTTCAAAAATAAAAATATATACCCAAAACAATTACAGTAATTGAGGAATCAGTA